>JAPKLW010000511.1:169441-204485 GCA_026898455.1 Plectranthus barbatus
GTGCTGACACTGTTCACCAGCATGAGAAGCGCTTATGACTGGGTACTGTTCACCAGTTGGGAAGGGTTTCATCAGCAGGCGGCTGACAAATCTTACCAGCAGAATACGTGTTCTTGCTTACACTATTCACCAGCGGTGATTTCACCAGTCATGGGAGATTCCAAGAAGAATTAACATTCAGACATTTGGTAGACTTAGATTATGCCAGGGCAAGTCACCAGCAGAGACTGCCAGCATAAGATCACCAGAATGATCTACCAGTCAGATGTTACCAGCAGAATTCCAGATTCTCTCTCCCAGCGCCGTAGAGACAAAAAGAAGATTCGCTGAGGAATCGACTGACAACCTTAAAGTCTATCTATCACAAGACACCAGTCTTATTCCTCGGACTGAATAATAAAGCCGTTCTGACACAAAGAGATCTGTGTCAGATAAAGCGGTCAAAGGTATGGATCCTTTCCGGAAAAACATACCTACCGCCGTCAGAAGGACATCCCAGGTCTGACACCTTTCCGGATGAGTCCAAACGGCTAGAAAGTTTGAATCAGATCCCGCGTCTATAAATACGTCGGAACTGTCAACATTCAAACCCCCCGAAAGACTGAAATTCTTACGCACGAACTAGCAAAAACGCTGTCAAAATACTTACAGAACTTTCGAGGCTTTCCATAAGCTTTCCGTGTGTTGATTTATCAAACACGAGACTTCAAGTTTTACACTTGTAAGTTAAAGATCTCATTAGGTGTTCTTTCTCTTCCGAGAGAGTTCACAGCAGCTCCTGTGCATCCCAGCACTTGAGTTATTACGGGCGTACCTTGCCGTAGTGAGATTTACGTTCTTGGGAGAACTAAAACACCCAATTAGCTGAGGAGGTTGAAGTGACGTGCTCGCACTCCGCCAGCTGAGAAGAGTTGAAGAGGGAACCAGGACCGGGAGCGGTTGATCTAGTGAACTGGTGGACAAGGCATTCACCAGCTAGAGATAGATCGTAGGACACCTGTAACCGATTACTCTTAGTGGATTTTCCAGTGCTTCGACTGGAGAGTGGACGTAGATCGATTGATCGAACCACTATAAAATCCTTTTGTTATTTATCAGCTTTCTGCTCTTCAGTCATATTTTAAACCCAGCACTCAAGTGTTGGAGTATATTCTGAAACTGATAGATAACTGTGCAAACAAGGCTAAATATTCTAAGTTTTGATACACCAGCTGACAGGTCCCAGTCAGCGGTGTAACCAGCGTGCAAGAAAACACTTTATCACTATTTCCGCTGCTAACGTTCATACTCTGAAAATCGGGACCCACAGATCTTGATTTGCATGACTTGTGTGATCTCATATAATCCTAAACACTTGAGTGAATGAGTGAAACACTATCATTGTGAGTCTTCCATGGTTTATTGATTTTTTTATTCTTACAAAGTGTTGGTGTAATGTGGATTTTCGGGTTTGATTGTGATGAATCTTGTGAGACATTGCACTTCTCTTCTACTTGAACTTTTGATTCATTCTTTTTGTTGATTGAGAACAATCAATTATTTAAGTTTGGGGGGTTGATAAGCTCGTATTTTGCCTCACTTATCGCATTGTTTTCTTTATTGTTTCACGCATTTGCATTAGTCTTAGGGTAATAATTGAGCATGAGTCATTTATAGAGGATATTACACTTGTTATGCTAAGTTTTGTAGGTATTTGGGTTGAAATGAGGTTAATTGAAGAAAAATTAATCAAAAGAGGAAAAATCCGCCCAAAATTCCTATGTACCGATCGACAGCTAGTGTGTCGATCGACACAGAGGGTTGAATGAAGTCATGAGTTGAAGGAGGTTTCGAGCGACGCAAAGAGAGGAGATTGACGTTCGTGTCGATCGACACCCTGAGTGTCGACCGACACGAGTATTGAATATCGATCGAGAAGGAAGCAAAAGAGAGGATGTCAACTTGGTGGCCGTGTCAATCAACATGCGCCTTCTCGATTGACACCGAAGGCGAACAACAGATTTTGGCTCAATTTGGAGATGTTACCTTTCAAGACTCATTACCTAATGAAGATTCAATTTGTCCCTCTATAAATAGGTCTAGTTTAGCTCGAAAATTAGTGATATTTTTCTGAGTTTTAATTATTTGTTTTTCAGCATTTAGTTACCTTTATTTTCCAGTTTTATTTACTTTACTTTATTGCTTTGGAATTCAAGACTTTAAAATTCAAGTTCTTTATGATTCAAGTAAGTTCGATGTTCATTAATATGTTTATTCCAATTTGTGTTTTTAATATGCTAGGCTAGAAACCCTAACAAGTTATAGGGTTTTCACCATCCCTTTGGCATGTTGTAATTCAATTAAATCCAACCCTTATTAATTGATTCAAATTCTATGGTTTTGATCTTTAAAATCTATTTTTAATTGAAGGACCGAGAGATGAAAATTGGATTAGGTTTATAGTTGTTAATTTGAGACCAAGAGGAGATAATTAACAATAGAAAAATAGAATTTGATACAATTGTTTTCTGTCTAAAAAGGAAGATTTGATTGTAGGATTTAATCTGTATCTATATTGAGATTGGTTGGTGTTGTTTTCTTGAGACCGAGAGGAGATAGTCACACATTAGTAATCCAGGTTTTAATTGCCCAACCAAGGAATTAATTCCAATTCATCAGATTTTCCACCATAATAATAATTTGGGTTTGGATTGATTGTTTATTGCATGTTAATTGGATTGGTTGAGTTCCCTAGGATCTGTGTTTTTAATTACATGATTTTATTCCAAAGTTATTTTCTGAATTGAAAACAAAAACCCTCTCTTGATTTTGATTCACTCAAACAAAGAATTGATAAACTACATTCAGTACATGAAATATTCTCGTTGCACTGTCCTTGTGGGTTCGACAACCTCTGGATTACTATAAATTTATTTGCTCACTACACTATAATTAATCTGTAATTTTAATAGTGATCACTAAGTACACGAGGCTCAAACTTTTCAAGCTTAAGCTAATCTCTTTGTCTTTATTACTTTTCAAGTAATAAACACAACAGTCAGTTTTCCAGTCCGGAATTCTGATTATGACGTGCGATTGCCAACAACCATCATTCTTGGATGAACAGTAAATATCCAGCATCCAGTTTGAAGGTTGCGAGGTGCGTCCTCACTTCAAGACTGAAGAAGGAAGCAGACATCAAGGAGTTTCTGGGCAAGTGCGCTAGCAATCCAAATAACTTTGGCTTCCAACGGGCTAGTTATAATTCGTGAGAAGGCTTGTAATCTGATCCTTAGTGAATTTCTGGATCAAGTTCCGAATAGTGGACGTAGGACTTAAGGCTCCGAACCACTATAAAATATCATGAGTCATTTACTGTTTTTTTTTTTTTTTAAGTTTCTATACTTATCTATAATATTTAATACTTTCTAAGTATTAAAGTATATACTTGATGCTGAAACTTAAAGCTTACTTTGAGCTAAACTGAGTTTATTCTGAAACTGAAAACTGAAACTGAGATTCAGTTTTTAGAAGTGCAATCTTATTTAAACTTCCGTTGTATACAAAACATCTTTGAATTCGGGACAAACAACCCCAAATTTTAGGGGCACAAAAATTTCCAACCCATTTATTATATATACTTTTTTTTGTTCAGAACTTTCTTCTACACTAAGATTAATTGTAGCCTTAATGAATTATAGACCAGATGGCGGCATGGTTCAGAGCCCAAATAGCAATAAATAACATACATGTTTGTTAAAGCACAAATAAAAGATTGCAGCAAAAGAAATTTTGGAAAAAAAAAAATTTGAAATGTCGCTACTCGTGTGTTCATCCCGGATAAAGGAAAATAGTCTCCTTCCCCAATCTCAATTCAAAAAACAATTATTTTATTTTTTCATGTTCTCTTTTTCAATTTATTGGATTATTCTCTCATGATTTGATAGTGATGCTAATGATATATTTTTGAATTGCAAATGCTACAAATAGGTTTATCAAGAGAACTAAAGTCAATGATTGAAGTTCTTGAATTTGTTAAAGCATCAATTGCTTTCCTAATTTTATATGTCATATAGAATATTGTTGACTATACATGTCACTGTAGCATCGATGGAAAGAAATTTTTCAAAACTTACATTATTAAAATCTTATTTATATTCAACTATGTCTCAAGAAAAATGTTAAATGGATTAACAATCTTATGCGTGGAAAATGAAACATTTGAAAAGCTTGATTTAGAAGATCTTATTGATACTCTGGTTTTCAAAATGCTAGAAAATCTAAGTCATATCCATAATTTATTTGAAATTTATTTTTTTGTTTGTTGTTATAAATTGTAATAACATGAACAATATTAAAAATGCTTTGAATAATGCCATAAATCTTAAGGGTTCCATTTTAAATTTTGCTCATTGGCTCCCGAACCCATCTGATGATTGAATCAAGAGTTTCGTCAAGATCTGCAATTGCTTCTTAGTTAGCTATAGTTTGTAGAAAGTTTGACATATTGAATGATTTTGTGGTTATATAAAAATCCTTTGAGATCATTCTCATATCAGAAAAAATCTTCTTTTATTGATGTAATGAAATCATAGGGATTAGATTGCAAATTAGGTTATTTTAAGCAAACGCATGAGAATCAATTCCTTGTCTAATTTTGTTTTTGTTTGTATATTTGACCACTCAAATATTGATCTAGAAAGAAGTGAGCAAGACTACATCGTATCCGTAAGGATCAAAACACTAAACGCAAGTGAGTAGTAACATTGTTGGTCCACTATTACCTAAGGCATCAATAATTGGAAGTTGTTTTAATCAATAAGACTAAGAGTAAAAATAAACAAGAAATCCATTGATGGAGGCATGCAATGGTGATATAGATTTGCATTTATAGTCAAGAAATCCAGCAACCATGCATATTGTGCCGTCACAAATAATTGAAAGAATGAATAAATCCGCTCAATTATAATGATTGAATAAATAACGGAAAGATCATGAATTTAAATTTCAGTATTAGTTCCTTCATTTTAGGATTTGTGGGCAAATTTGAAACCAAAAAAATAAATAAATAAATTGCCATGGCCTATTAATGTGCAGTTTCATTCTGTTGGTGTTAGCTGCAGATACCATTTCTTGACATGAGTCCAAATGAGTTAATAAGGCCCCAAATATGATATGATAAATGAAAATTTGTATCCCGTAGGAGTAACAATACATCGATGGCGTCAGAGTTTAATGCTCAATATTTTTCAATTTTTGAAGCTCTTGGAAAAAGGGAAATACTTCAAAAAAATAATAATAATACTGTATTTGGGCAGAACAGAAGTTTTACTTCTTCCTTAGGTATAGTAGGTAGCCAACGACCACTGATAGGCCAACCACAGTAACTGGGGCGAACCAGTACTGCTTACTCAAGTCCAAAACTTTCTGCGGAAACCCCTTCTTCGATACAACCTCCAGCTCTGGGATAGGAGGAGGATTCGTTTCATCAAGTTCCCCGATGCAGAATTTCTCCATTAGTTCCCTGGCAGTTTTGCTATGCCCAGCATCTTCAAAATCGTCAGTGGCATCTTTTCCTTTAGATGAAAAGGAGGTAAACACCAGTTCAGTATGATTTTACATACACAGGAACCTTGTGCTATGAAAGTGAGTTCAAATACATAGTCAACTCATACCAGTGGTTTCAAGTATAACATCGTCTCCGCCAGGATGTTCATCCAGGTATGCTGACACATCATAAACCTGCAGATTTGAAGCTAAGGGTCGATATATAACATTATACAAATTACAAAGAAGAATCAATGGGAGGGAATATGAAGAGTATACAAGCAGTCAAGAGCTAAGAGATCATTTGAAAAAGATGTTAATCCTATTACCCTGAGATTTCTTATCTCTCTAAACTTCAAGATTAGTAGAGAAAATAACACAACTGTAAAGCAGGTCAGAATAATTTTCAATCTAGTTAATAGGCAAGTTCTATGGCTACAATGGGATGATCTAGTGGAATTCACTCATCCCATCATAAGGCAAAAGCTTGCTAGAATTGCAGTAGCACGAGATCTAATCAAAACTTATTAGTTTAGCATCATCGCATGAAAGCATAATCAAGTCTTAACAAGCTTGACAATAGGAAGAGATTCCCATGTTGGCAATTTTTCCAATCATGTTTTCACAGCCTCAAATGCAGTGTTATTCAAGGAAAATCAACTCAATATGAACACCCACAAAAAGAGACTTCATGCCTATATTCCAAGATTATCCAGCAGAGAATGAACTCAAAATAGGAGATTGACATAAACTCAGACAAAGAATGCAGGGTGACACAGAACAGAATTTTCACATTATTGGGAGGAACTGCAGAAACATATAAACATACACATGCTACAGATTGAGAGGTTTTACAAGTGATCTCAAAGATATCGAGGTTCCTAATTCCTATCTGACACTATGCTCCAAAAATCAAAGTGCCAACTTCTTGTGCTTTATTTGATATTTGAGTACCCACATCCCAGAGGCTTCATAACCAGAACTAAAGAATATTGTTTTATTGTTATCAACCGCAGGTCTCTTAACCTTACACAACAAAATGCTTATTAATCATTCTATTTAATAGCTACAGCTTCAGCAAGAGCAATGTCTAACCATTTCTCACAAAATCCAAATCAAATATATACGTGTCGAACAATGATCAGCACAGGCAAGGCAACACCGAGCCACATTTCGAGTTAAACTATCCTATTTCACAGACTGCAAGGCTTGATTCCTCCTCGCATAACTACACAACCTAACATTTGACTGAAAACAGAAGCTGCAAAGTGCAATCTTAAAAAGCAACTATGTATACAATATAAAATTTTTATCACGTATCGCCAATAGCAAAGTTAGTCTTAGATGCTACACCTAACGAAGTAGACCATGTAAAACGTATGGGATTGTGGGTACATATTAACAATAAACAGTGAGAAAGCTTCCCCAATCAAACAGAACACTTGAACATCAAGAGCTCTCAATTATCATATCCTAGAATCCAACCATAAATCTAATTCCAAAACCATTTACACCTCCTAATGAACAATACATAGAAAATCAATAGCAGAGTACGAAATCGAACAATAATCACCCTTTATTCGCAAATCGAAGATTTTCATCATAAGCAAAAGAACACAAAAACGGCCAAAGATTAAAAACAGAAAAGAAATCTCTCGAAAGTAGGAGTCGAAGAAGAGAGTGGGCGTCACACCTTGTTGTCAATGACAATCCAACAATCTTCTTTGGTATTGTGTTGGGATGCTTCTTCCATGGAGTAGAGCTTTGTTAGTGTTGGCATGTTTGTTTTCCCTCTGCTATCCTCCCACGTTGAGAGAGAGAGAGAGAGAGAGGGCTCCGGAGGTCAATACAATTTGGGTTTTCTGTAAAATAAGGGTTTAGGCTTTCGTGAGCAAAGGGTTAAGCGTTCCTTGTAAATTCATTTCTTTTCAAAGCATATCGTTAAATTTTCTTTTTTTCAAATTCATAATAAATTAATGAGAGCAAAATTTAAATAGCCACTTTAATAAGTAAACATGTTATATAGCCACAAGTTTAAAAATATAAGTTATATAACCACTTTTCAATAATTGGAGAGAGAATTTAATTTTTGAAATTAAAAGATACTCCCTCCGTCCCACTCTATTAGTCTCATTTGCTTTTTTTGTCTGTCCCACTCTATTAGTCTCATTTCCTAAAATGGCAAACTTTTTCACACTCATCAATAAAATATTAATTCCACTACACTCACAAACATTGGTTCCTGTGCCGAAACCATATGGGACTAATAGTGCGGGACGGAGGTAGTATTAATTAATTTTTGTCTTTACTACCCATCAACTCTCTCTCTCTCTCTTCCCTATCTATCCCACTCCTACCACCAACGGCAACTGTAAAATACCGAAAATTCAAGAAAATTACCATTGTGAATAAAAGAAAATTACTGCGAACGTAAAGATGTCCGGAGAAGAAGAAAATTCGAACCAGGTATGCTCACATTCACATTTATTCTCATTGAATATATGCCTATTTTTTCTTTTTCTTTTTTGTCGATTAGTATATTTTTTAGATTCGAATACATGTTTAATTACGTATATAGTTGATTAGTTTCATATTTCGTCGATTTCTATGCTTAAATATGAGTAAAAATAATTTAGAAATGATTTTTACTGCGAGAACTGTGTAAAAATCGTAACAGAGCCCCGCCCTAGGACAGAGACGACGAGATCTCGAAATCGATATCGAGATCTCGAATTGGCATCTCGAGATCTCAAATTGATTCCGATATCTCGAGATCTCGATATGCCATTTCGAGATCTCGGAATCAATTCGAGATCTCGAAATGATATTGCTCATCTCGAAATTCATTTAATTCAAACTTAATCTTAAATTAAGATATTATATTATATAAACATATATTACTTGACATGTATTTCACAATTTAAACTCCATTTAACATAATACATTATACATATGAATCAATTTATACATACAATGTTTCCATTTGAAATGTTCATATTTTAAATTAATATTAAATTAAGACATTATATTGTATAAACATATATTACTAGACATGTATTTAACAATTAAAACTTCCTTTAATATAATACATTCTACATTTGAATCGATTCATACATAGGATGTTTCTAACTGAAACGTTCATATCTTATTGATGTTTATACATTAGGGGTGTTCGCGGTCCGGTTCGGCCGGTTTGGAAGGAAAACTTCGGCCAAACCGATAGGTACGGTTTGAAAATTTTTCAAACCAAACCGGCCAAATAATTTTTTGAAACCAAACCGGCCAAACCATATAAAAACGGTTTGGTCCGGCCGGTTTGACGGTTTGAAAAGAAATATGTTTCAACTTTCAACAATCTACTATAATTTGTAGAAAACTAGGGTCTAAATACAAATTAATTATTTTATATTATTTGTTACTACTTATAATAATATAATTTTTATTCTAAAAATCTTATATTTATAATTTAATGTAAATCAAAAGAAACACATGGGTCGAATGTATTAAAATTATAACCTTAAAATTCAAATGTAAAATTGAAAGAGATGTGTAAAATTATTATTATAAAGTTCATGCTTAATTTATCTTAAGGAAATTATATAAAATAATATTATCTAATGTTAATACTTATTAGTTTATTTTTTATAAATAAAAAAATAAAACTTAAACTATAGTATGTTGGCCAATAAATTTGAACATGGGTTAATTGTATGAAAAAGTAGAAACTTAACAAATGAGCTACAAATTATATTAATTAATTATAATATATATATATATATATATACACACATATATATACGGCCGGTCCGGCCCAAACGACCGGTTTGAGTCTCCAAACCGTAACCAAACCAAATTTATCCGGTTTTAAAATTTTCAAACCGCCAGTTTGAAAATTAAATTTCAAACCGGCCAAACCGGCCAAATTAATACGGTTCGGCCGGTTTGACCGGTTTCGGCCAAACCATGAACACCCCTATTATACATGATGAAATAGAAGTAGAGTAATACAAAGTAAACATCTTGGTGATGAATGAACTATTGCAAGTTTCTTTGTTATCGAATAAAAAAAATGCTCAAATGAATGTTATATGAGTTGATTATCCCCGAAATTTAGTGAATTAAACATCCAATTAGCCAATACTCACCCAAATCGAGATCTCGAGATGGATTTCGAGACATGTCGAGACAACAATTGAAATTATCTCGACTAAAACCCTAGAAATCACCAAATGGGCATTTCGAGATCTCAACATCTTGATATCGAGATCTCGATTTGATTTCGAGATATGACATCTGCGATAAATGTTATATAAATATTAAATTAAATCTAAAGCATGAATCAGCAGACAATTCGAGATCGAAATCAATTTGAGATCTCGATTTTGTCACGAGATCTCATTTTTTAATGTAACTCCGAGATCTCGATTTTGAGATCGAGATCTCGAATTGTCTGCTGATTCATGCTCTAGATTAATTTAATATTTATATATCATTTATCGCATATGTCATATCTCGAAATGAAATCGAGATCTCGATATCAAGATGTTGAGATCTCGAAATTCTCATTTCGTGATTTCCAGGATTTGAGTCGAGACAATTTCAATTGTTGTCTCGACATGTCTCAAAATCCATCTCGAGATTTCAATTTGGATGATTATTGGCTAATTGGATGTTTAATTTACTAAATTTCGGGGATAATCAACTTTATAACATTCATTTAAGCATTTTTTATTCGATAACAAATAAACTTTCAATAGTTCATTTATTATCAAGATGTTTACTTTGTATTATACTACTTCTACTTCATCCTATTCAAGCATCAATAAGACATAAAAATTTCAATTATAAATATCCTATGTATGAATCGATTCAAATGTAGAATGTATTATGTTAATGGAAGTTTTAATTGTTAAATACATGTCTAGTAATATATGTTTATATACTATAATGTCTTAATTTAAGATATGAACATTTCAAATATAAACATCAAATGTATGAATCAATTCATATGTAGAATGTATTATGTTAAATGGAGTTTAAATTGTGAAATACATGTCACGTAATATATGTTTATATAATATAATGTCTTAATTTAAGATAAAGTTTGAATTAAATGAATTTCGAGATGAGCTATGTCATTTCGAGATCTCGAATTCATTCCGAGATCTCGAAATGGCATATCGAGATCTCGAAATGCCAAAGTTCTCTGCGTATCTCGAAATGACATATCGAGATCTAGGAATGAATTCGATATCTCGAAATGGCATATCGAGATCTCGATATGCCAAAGTTCTCTGCGTATTTTTTTTTTACGAAAAGCAGTCCTAAAATCACTATATTTTCTAAAAAATTAAGATATACAAGTCGATTCTGAACACAAATCATCATAATAATGCAGAAAAATGAGGAAAAATGGTTGAAATCAACATACCTTCGATTTTTTGCTATCAAAATTCTCTCAACTATCTTCAAATTTTTTTTTGAATGCTTTCTCGTACAATGAAAGATAAATTTGTTTGTAAAAGATTTTAATAAATTTCCAACAACCTTGATTGTTGGAAATAAATGATAAAAAAAATTATTTCCGATTATGGAAATAACTTTAATAAAGTTGATTTTGTCTTGTAGCCGAAAATAGAAGAAAGATAAAGACAAAAGTACAAAGTAACTAGAAAACTTATATTTTTATCCTTGTGGCTATAAAATATAGCAAGTTATTCAAAGTGGACACTTTTATGTATTTTCATTAAAGTAATCATAAATAAAATATTTAATATCATCTCGCTTCAAAATTGAATACAAGTTAAATGCATCTATGAATTTCTGAAATAAACAAAATTAATTATATAGCAAGTGTAGTACAAGACTTCCCTTTTCAAAAGATTATTATGCTACCTGATTTAGGCTACTCCTTTTCTTTCTATGATTTTTATAGAATTTATATAATATATTAATGGAAAATAGTCTACCGTAATTGCTCTCTCCAAAATATTTTATATTAATTTTAGATTATTTCTTTTTCTATTATGTTATAAGTATGCAATAACTATTGATGAAAATATTAAAAAATTATATTTTTCATTTTTCATTAAAATATTTAATTTCACCAAATTATTATTTTTAAATAATACAAGTATAATATTTTTCATGGAATAATATTTAATCCAAGTTTCAGAAGCTTTGCATTTGATATAATTCTTTTAAATTTTATTAAATTTGTATGTATCATATTATATTGAAGTACAAGAACAAAAGTGCACAAAAGATACTACTGTATTTCTAAATAAGATTGTATTGTTTTAAATTTTAAACTTATAAAAAATTATATTTGCTTAATTTTATATTAAATATAAATAAGATTGACTAAGTAGAATATGAATTTATATTTAGAGTTACTTAAATATTAAATGTGTTTTTCATTTTAAATGTTAGTGATTAAAGTGTTTTGTCTGATTATAATAAATTATGAAATTGATATATAATTGAAACATTTAGATAGATTAAAATTTGAATTAATCAAATCTATGAAAAAGGAATAAAATTCTAAATATGTGTAGATCTAGTAGCATAATGATATCGAGATATAATTGTTGAAATCAATAAAAAATTCTATTAATTTATAAAATGTGAACAATAAAACCAAATTCATACATATTACAGATACAAAATCTAAACAGAGGGATGATAATCAATGAGATATTTTAGTTTATCCTTTAAAGAAAAATATATAAATATGTGTTCACAATATTTCCTTATATTTAGAATTAGCATTTTTTTTAAGATTTAATAGCTCAAGGAAAAAGATGCTTGTTTTTTTCCCCTTAAATATGAAAAATTCATTCCAAAACTGTGCATCACTCATAATTTGGGCTTGTTAAAGTGGACTCTAAAAAATACTAGCCCATTAAATCTTGCAGTTGAAAAAATGGGCTGATAAAACTGAATTCGCATGTAACTTCGGTCCAATATTTTCCTTTAAAAAAAACTTAATTTACTCTCCACTTATATTGTTTTTTTTTTTTTAATCAGAGTTAAATATGCGAAGATGAGGATCAAGTATTACTCGAACTCGTGATCAATTAATCACAGTAAAATACTTTAAGCAAAGCTAACTTTTTTTGTTATCCTCGAATTGTGTTATTGTTAACTTTTGTTGATTACTTTTTTTTTATTTCCTACAAACACAGCGGTATAAATGAATATGAATAGACTAATGAAACAAACTAGTAGGATCCGCAGTGATAAAAAGTTAGAATGATGAAAATCTATACTCCCTCCGTTCTCTGGCATTAGTCCCATTTACTTTTAGCACAGTTACCAATGTTTGTGAGTGTAGTGGAATTAATATTTTATTGGTGTAAGGAAATTTTTTTCCACTTTAGGAAATAGGGCTAATTCTGCGGGACAGACGAAAATAGAAAATTGGACTATTGCTAAAGGTCTTAGAGAGTATTTGTTAGTGTGGTTTAGGTGAAAGGAAATGAAATTAATTAAGGTCACCTAATCTGCTTAAATGCTAGTGTACTTGATCACAATATGATGATTGTGGTTAGTTGAGTTCAGTAAATATAATCATAGCTTTATATTTTAAGACACACATATATATACAAAGTGAATTAGTACTAAAAGTAACATTTGTGCTAAACATAAATGAATTTGTATTATTCATTTTAAATAAATGTATTAATATTAAAAAAAAATCATTGGTCGGGATTAATTTTCTTTTCTCATTATTTTATACTTTATTACTTTAAAAGTATACTTAAAGTCTTAAACATAACCTATAAAGCAATCATAATTTATTAATAATGATAATTATATTTTATTTTTTAATTTTCATACTTTTCAATACAATAACAAAGATTCATTCTTATTTTTAATATTTTGATCTGTTTATTTTTAAATTTTAAGTAATCATTTAAATATTCAATTTTATGCATGGTAAATTCTAGTTAAATCTAGTCAGTCTCCATAACTCAAAGTTTCGCAATTTATTTTTTGTTAATCCCAAATCAATGTATGATACGAAGCAAAATTTTTAATAAGTTTGCACTCTCAAGCAGGTTGCAGTTACCAACTTGAGTTTCTAAAAAATTGGTTGTTTAAGCAAGAATTTTTTAACTTAGCCAATTTAGTTATACTCCAACACTTAGAGAGTGGTGGGTTTAAAATCCCAGCAAATAAGTAAAGAATGTTATAAATGTACAAGGTCATCTCTTCAGACTCACTTTTGGAATACAATAAGTTTTGGCTACAAAGATGTAGATCGATCTGTAGCTTGCTGGTAGATGACAACGTCTATCAGTTCACAAGCGCACTCGTCTAGTTCTTCATTTGCCTTCACTTCTTAAGGTCTCGTGTCTATAAAAATGGCACACGGAAGAATAGTTACCAAGGATGCCTTGAAAGCTTTGATTCGAGAATTTGACAGAGTTTTGGTGCTTTTAGATTGCGCAAGGTTTTGTGGCAAAGTTGGTGAGGTTTGAAATAGTAGTTGTTTAGAGACAAAAGGAATATGACCAATCAGATGTTTTTCTTTTCCTGAGTTTGGCGTCCTTCTACTACTTTACTGACAGTGGTAGGTAGACTCGCAGGCTTTTGTCAGAACAACCATCAGCCAGTTCAAGGAATGTCTGCTGGTTGATTCCTTAGATGAACAAGCTTTAAGGATCCGTAGACTTTAAGTTCTCCATATTTGAAGTTTGGGCTTGAAAAGTATGTGCATGACTTGTTCTCTTTGTCTCTATTTGAGAGTTTGAGATTTGGCCTTGCTGCTAACACTTTGTTGGTGAACATCGTGCTGGTGATGGCGTTTCAACCAACAAACTTCAAATGATGTGTTGGTCCCTAGATCACAGTTAGTTTGCACAGCGGAAGATAAATTGTTACAACAATTAGACCTCCAAGCTGGCTATTTTGTACCAAATTGGGTTCAGAATAGTTGTTTAGCAGGTCAAAATATTAATTAGTCAAATTGCAAGTAATACTTCAACACTTGATGTGTTGGGTTTTAAATCTAGTGCGGAAGCAGTAAATAACACAAGAATTTATAGAGGTCCGGACTACGCCATCCTATGTCCTCTCTTCAGACGCGTGGTCTGGAATCACTAAGATGGAAATTACAAATATGTCAACGGTCTGTTGCTAGTTAATGAATGACGCGTCCACCAATCGACTAGCTCACTGGGCACACCACCTGGCCTTCAAACTAGACGTGAGAGTACAAGTTTCTCTCAAGAACGTCACCTTTTTGTATACACCGGCGATAGCTGCCATCAGAGAAGTTGCAACTCCAAGTTATTTTCTTACTCAAAGAGTAAGAAAACAAAAGTAGATAGCTCTTACAATATGCACAGAGCGTCGTGTTTAATAAGGAACACGGAAAACTGATAGAATCGACTTGAAAAGTTTTAGATATGGAAGTTGGTAGCTTTTGAGAAATTGGTAGAGAGATGTGTTCGTAAGATTGACTCTTTTGATTTTTCACGATTATGGTCACGTAACCTTCTCAAAGTGGATTGCAGCCTTTATTTATAGGCGTTCCTTGAAATACTTGAATCTCTGGCTTATTGGAGCCATTGTGAGACAAAAGGAATGTCCCGCTGAAGTTTCGTTTTTTTCTTACTTACAGTGTCCTTTCTATCAGAGCAGGTGGACTTTTACTGCGTTGGTCAGAACGGCTCCTTTTACCCAGTCTGAGGAATATTTGTTGGTTGATTCCTCAGACAAACAAGCTTTAAGTATTCCACAAACTTTAAGTTCTCCAATCTTAAAGTCTAGGTCTTGAAAGATTGATATTGTCTTGGGTTGGACGTCTCTGCTTGTGTTTGGGATCACGCTTGTTAGTTGACAATTGTTGGTCACTCCTTGCTGGTGGTGACGTGTCAGTCATCAATCTTCGTATGTTTGATGATTTGTTGTCGAAGGCCTTTCGGTCAGCAAATATCCATTGCTCCATACTGGTGATTTTGCGGGTATCACCTTTTGCTGATGGTTTCATTTCTTTCCAAACTAGCTTGATCTGTTCCTATTACAACTGGATAATTCTTATACATGACATTACAAGTTTGAACTAATCCTAAGCTAGAGTCTCTCTACTCTAGTAGATGTTTGACTCATCAAAACAAAATATAAGTTCCTAGAATTCCCAATAATTCATAACATAAAGCTCCTAAGCTAGTTGCCAATTCCTAGAATTCCCAGCTGGTAGCCAGTTTCTCCCAAATTTGCTCGTGATTAGCTCCGTTACAATTTAATAAATTCCTAACTAGGACTTTACAAGTTCGGACTAACTTAAACTATATAATCTAGAACCCATAATTCCTAATATTTCTGTAACTCCCAACTAATCTCAAAAGTTTGCAGTTCAATTAGCATTTTAATCTTAATTTGCTCAAATATAAACACCAACAGAAAATATATTAAGCAGTTTTCCAAGAAGTAAATCTTTAACTTAATTGCTAATTAATTCTCCTTTTCAAAGTTGATGACAAGTATAAATTATATATTTTGAAGGAAAAAAAACCTTATTTGATTTATTTCCAGGGCACCAGTATTATTTTTCAACGCATTTATGTTTTTGTACTCGATCCAAAACATGATTTTCTCTTCTAACCACCTCATTAAAATCTCTGTTGTTTAATTTATATAAATATACTAAAAGCAGAAATTACCTGCAATTTTCAATTTGTAGCTAACTATTTATCCGTCTAAAATCATGTGTGTTGTTAGGCGTCATCTTCTAACGCATTTTAAGTCAAATACTCAAAATATTTTTGTACCATTTAAATATCATGTGTCTATCATTAATTAATACATTACTTTATAATACATTGTGACAAATTTGTCTATAATATCGAAACACAGTGATTAAGCATTTTACATATCTAATATAAAATTATCCGTACTACTTTAATTAGTTAATATGAGATATTAAAATATATTACAAAATATTAATTACCACTAAAGGTATTATTCGTATTTGTTAAGATTTAACTTATAAGATGGTTTATACCATTTTAACTAGTCAATGAAAATCAAATCAAAGTTGTTTTTTTAATTAATGATATTTTGAATACTTTTCATTTATATTATTTGTTTGAATTTTTTTTTTGCTGGTGTATCATGTATGGTTGTGTTCATATTTAATTTTTATAGTGGTTCTAGAGGTAACATCTTTTATTCGATCGATAAACTAAACACTTTCCAATATAATTATAATTGTTTTTCCTTGTAAAAGTCTATTGCAGTAACTATCAGAAAAACTAAACGTTAAATACTTGTAACTTGACAAAATTAAATACATTCCAATGTACAAATTTTTGTGAATTGAAGCGATTGTAGATACAAATAACGAACAGAAAATAAAACGATACAAAAAATTATAGTGGTTCGAGCTATGTTTTACGTCCACTCTTCAAGCCTCATAGGTGATGATTTTATTATGGTGAAGAAATTACAAAGTATGTAACAATAGTGGACCAATTACAATTGGTGGGGAGCAGGGGTATTTATAGGGAGATATTCCTAGATAAATAAGGAATATAAAACCTAGATATAGTAAGATATATTTAAATCTAAATCTATCTAAAATAGATTTATTCCTATCCAAATCTGATTCTAATAAGGATAAATCTTGTCCAACAAGGAAACAAGATGTACACCATATCTTTTTCATATCTATCCATCTCGAACAGCTTATCGAATTCCTCGACCAACACGGGCTCGACCCACTTTACCGGACTAGTCACCTCGACCCACTCGAACTACTTTCTCGAGTTATATTGAGACTACTCCAACAATTCTCCACCTTAGGCTCAATATCACCTCGGCTTGGCACCTCCTCTTCAGTTCGACTTCAACAATTTGATCAGTCCCAAACAATACTCAAACTTAGTACTCCCCCCGTCCCGCTACAATAGGCCTTTTTCATTTCGACACATTAATTTTGGAGCTAGTGTTTAGTAGTTAATTGTGGTTAATAATAAAACTGGCAATCGTAATTAACTTATTTAAGACTTAAAAAAGTTAATTACGATTGCCAATTTTATTATTAACCACAATTAGCTACTAAACACTAGCTCTGAAATTAATGTGTCAAAATGAAAATGGCTTATTGTAGCGGGATGGAGGTAGTACTTGGAACTGGCTTCGTAATCATATTCGTAGGACTATCAAACGTATTGACCTAGTGCAGCTCGACCTCACCAGCTTCCACCACATCTCTAATAAAATGGAACTTCACATCTATGTGCTTAGTTCTCTCATGATGAACATCATTCTTCGCCAGCTGTAAAGCACCTTGATTATCACAAGAAACCTTCATCTACCTTGATCAATTCCTAGTTCGTTCATGAACCCGAGCAACCACAAACCTTCGTTAATCGCTTCGGTCAAGGCAATGTACTCCGCCTCCGTCGAAGATAAGGCAACTACCCATTGCAAACTTGCTCTCCAACTAATCGTCGTTCCATACGATGTGAACACAAAACCTGTCAATGACTTCCTCATATCCATACATCCTGCATTATCCGAGTCTACGAACCCTTCGACTAGGAGCCTTGAGCTCGAACCATCATCCTCAAAGACTAGACTATTTCCAATTGTCCTCGAACATACATGAGGACCCACTTTAGAGCTGCCCAATGCTATTTCCTAGGTTCGGCCATGAACCTACTAACTATGCTGAGAGCATAAGCAAGATCCAGTCTTGTACAGACAATAGCATACATCAACGAACCAACAATGTTCGCATAAGGAACACCTCTCATAATCTCTCGTTCCTCCTCGTCGAGTTTCCCAGCAGCACTCAACTTGAAATGAGTTGCTAACGGAGTGAGCATAGGCTTTACATCCTTCCATGCTTCTCAAGAACCTTCATCAATGTGAGTCTTCTTCGAGCTCTGTCTCGAACTATTGCCATACTCAGGATCCTTCGAGCACAACCAAGATCCTTCATCTCAAACTCTTGACTCAGAGCTTCCTTTAGTTCGGCTATCCCTTGCTTATCTCGACTCGCTATCAGCATATCATCTGCATACAATGGTAGATAAATTCGAGTCTTCATATCATCACCTCGAAAATATATACATGGGTCGTGTTTGCATTGAACAAAGTCCCGCTGAACCATAAACTTTTCGAACCGCCTATTCCACTGCCTTGGAGACTGCTTCAATCCATATAATGACTTCTTGAGAGGACATGCCTTCACCCCACTGCCAGCTTCCTCGAAGCCCTCGGGCTGCGTCATAAGGATCCTTTCCTCCAGCTCTCCGTATAGTAATGCAGTCTTTACATCCAGTTGCTCTAACTCCATGTCATATCGAGCAACTAATGACAAGATCAGCCTAATTGATCTTTGTTTCACCACTGGCGCAAACACCTCGCCATAATCCACACCTTCCCGTTGCGTGAAGCCTCGAGCAACTAGTCTAGCCTTGAATCTAACCTCAGAAACCTCCTGTTTCTTCTTAAAGATCCACTTACAACTAATTATCGATTGCTTCTCCCCCGGCTTATCCACCAACTCCCAGGTGTTATTCTTCTTCAAGGATTCCATCTCCTCCTTCATGGCCTCGAGCCATTTGAGCCTCTCTTTACAACTTATGGCCTCGGTATAGCTCTTCGGCTTACTATGATCCAACTCTACCTCTTCCGCCATAATGAAGACATATGCTACCACATCAACATATCTAAAATGAGTGGGAGGTCTTATCTGCCTTCGTTCCCTATCTCTCATGAGATTATAATACCTGACCCTCGAACCACCTCGATCTCGCCATCCACCTGAGGTGCACTCTTCGACCTACTTGTCGGCTCCACCTCAATCTCAGCAACTGATCTATTTCCTTTGATATTGTAAGATTGTTCTTCCGAAGCACCACCTTGTTTCTCAAGAACATTTGCTCGTTCCTAACCCCCTTATCCAGATCTCCAACCAGCTCCTCCTTGAATGTCACATCCCTACTAATGATGCACTTTCTTATATTCGGCTCAAGACACCATAACTTGTACCCTTTCACTCCTTCAGGGTACCCGATAAATATGCATTTTAATGCCCTCCTCCCAAGCTTATCTTCTTTGACGTTCGTATAAGCCACGCAACCAAAAGCTCTAAGGTTGCTGAAATCGGAGGATGACCAAACCATATTTCTTTTGGTGTCTTGAAACCTAGTGCAGTCGAGGGGCACCGATTGATCAAATAAGCTGCAGTAGTCACTGCTTCTGCCCAGAACGACTTGGGTAACTTCACACTAAACAACATACACCTCGTTCCTTCTAGCAATGTCCGATTGTACCTCTCCGCCAATCCGTTCTGCTAAGGTGTTCCCGCCACTGTCTTGTGCCTTGCAATACCCTGCTTCGAAGAGTACCTCTCAAACTCCTTCGAGCAATATTCACCTTCCTTCCAGTCTGATTTTCGATCAGCACTTTCCACTTCTTGAAGGTCTCCAAAGCATCACTCTTATTCTTCAAGATGTAGACCCACACCTTCCTTGAGTGATCATCAATGAGGCTCATGAAGTACCTCGCTCCTCCATTCGAACTGATCCTTGAAGGTCCCCATAGATCTGAGTGGATGTAGTCCAGAGTTCCTCGCGCTCTCTATCGACCTACTCCAAACTTTACCCGGTGAGATTTCCCATAGATGTAATTCTCACAGAAATCCAGCTCTCTGATGTTACCCCCGAGCAACAGATCTTGCTTCGATAACTCCTGTGCCCCTCTCACTAACATGATCGAGTCGTCTGTGCCACAGTACTGACTTATCAACCATCACTATCAAAGTCACCCCGATCACTGTGCTCCCCATCAGAGTGTATATTCCATTAATTCGAGCTTCTTTCATCAAGACCAGGAATCCTTTGCACACCTTCAAAGTCCCAGCTTCCACCTTGATCGTGTAACCCAGTTCGTTGAGTGATAACTCTCTTAAAGAGTTATTATTTTGTGTCGAACTTAATTAATTATGTCTTAGAATAGTCTTGTTTTATAGGATAATTAGCAAAATATAGGTTAATTGGTTAGTTTATTAAATTTAGGTTTATTATGTTAATTACGAGTTTTTGCGACGGAATTGTTTGAATAGTACCACAGGTTTTACTATGCTGGAGCATAACAAGAGCATGAAGGGTTGATATGATGTCACAGCATAGGAGCAGCATGACCAGAACTCTATTGAGGAATATTCGGGACCACAGCAGACAGGATCTCAACACTTTTCAGATCCTGTCCCAAAAAGCAGGACAGGTGTCACCCAGGAGAACTGTCAGAGCTGGGAGGCAGATTGAGGAGCCACGTGTAAGGCTGGGATGAAGCTGAAGGGAGACAAGAGAGATATTTTCAGAAAAGAGAGGAGAGAGAGAAGATATACAAAGAACACAATTGGCAAGGAGGATCAGCGTGGAAGTTAGAGCAAGAGAGAACTGAGAGTTCGTGAGAAGCCGAAGTGGATGTTGCAACAAACTTGAGTAGTTTATCTATATTTTGCTATTTTATTTAATATTTCTACGTAGTTGATGATCATGAACTTGAATGTTATTTGCTTTTCATCTTTTGTAAGCATGAGCTAAACCTTTTAAGCTCGCGTTATTGACTGGTTTATCTTCTTGAATATATGTTAAAGCTGTTCTTGTATTAAATCTGGTGTTTGATTTCGATTCTAGTTTGTTTGTTCACCTAAACACGACGGTGACAGGTGGAAATTTCACCTAGTGAGACCGAGAGGAGATCTAGGATGAGGGAGTCGTGGTCAATCTTGATCTCTCGTGTAGAAATACATGGAATCTAAGACTTGCAAGAACCCCTGTTTTGAAATAGCTTGTTTGACGACAAAATCTATCATAGACATATGAAGGTTAGCAAGAAAACATAGATCTAGCGCTATGACAATAGTATAGACAGAAAAGAGTGTGGTTGCAAGAACCAGAGTTGATGCCTGAACAATGCTGCAGCATATATGAGAGTTGATAGTCAACAGTCAATAACCCGAGTGCATTTTATCATCGATCTTAAAACCATAGTCTATTAGTTTATAATTATTTTGTGAGCAGAAAATTTATTAATTGTTCTAGCATTGCTCGGTTTCATTTTATATGCTTTCTTGTTATTTTAGTTTGGAGAAGTCACAAAACCCCTTTAATTTACAAGCAATAGAATGTGCACGACTCACTTTCACTCCCTTGGGTACGATATTTGGACTTAGATCTGTATTACTTATTTAGACATACGTGCACTTGCGTATAATTATAATAGCTACTAGCACACACGAACAAGTTTTCGGCGCAGTTGTCGGGGAGTGATTGATATTGAGTCTGAATGCTATTTTATTGTTTGAATTTGCATGCGCAGTGGTTGAATAAAGTTATAGGAAACTAATCATTTTCTATAATTGTAGGAAACACTAACAGTGTATGAGTGAGGAGACAATCGGAGAAATATTTTTATTTGACCCAGAGACTGAGAGAACTTTTAGAAAGAACACAAGAAAGCAAAGAGCTAGAAAGATGGCTGAAAGAGTTCCTGAGCCGGAAGTTGAGTTGGAAAATCCGGTTGATGAAAGAGATAGGATAATCAGAACTTATACAACACCAAGGTTCTTGGAGTTTGATCCAGGGGTTGTGAGATCGGAAGTTCAAGCACAACACTTCGAGTTGAAACCTGTGATGTTTCAAATGCTGCAGAGTTTGGGGCAGTTCGGGGGACAGGCTACAGAAGATCCGCATTTGCATTTGAAGTTGTTCTTGGAGATTTGTGATAACTTCAAGCTGCTAGGAGTTACACCCGAGGCCTTGAGAATGCGGTTGTTCCCTTTCTCCCTAAGGGATAGTGCAAAAACCTGGCTCACTAATTTACCACCAGGATCTGTGACTACCTGGAACAAGCTGACTGAAACCTTTTTGCTGAAGTATTTTCCTCCAACTAGAAATGCACGATGCAGGAATGCAATCATGGCGTTTAAACAAGAGGATGAATCTGTTAGTGAAGCATGGGAAAGATTCAAAGAACTGCTGAGAAGATGCCCAAACCATGGGATACCTTATTGTATCCAAATGGAGATTTTCTACATTGGGCTGAACGGTAATTCAAGAATGATGATAGATGCTACATCTGGAGGAGCATTATTGCACAAGACGTACAATGAAGCTTGTGTAATTTTGGACAAAGTGGCTGCTAATAATTATTTCTGGGCAAATTCAAGAGCAGCAACTATCTCTACTCCTAAGGTAGCAGGTATGCTGGAAGTTGATCCAATGAAAGCTTTGACTGCGCAAATGGAGGTTCTAGGAGCAACTATGAAGAGCATTTAGAAAAATACCATTCCAAGCAAAACAACTCCAATGTGTGCAGAAACCTCAGTTACTTTGGATTGTATTTATTGTGGAGGAGCACACCAGTTTGAGGAATGTCCATCAAATCCAGCGTCGATTTGTTATATGGGAAATAGAAATCATCACCACCAGACTAATAATCCATATTCAAACACTTACAACAGTGGATGGAGAAATCATCCAAACTCTTCTTGGTCTGGACAAGGGAATCAAAATACTGCAGCAAGGGAGCAACATTATAACAAAGGAGGCTATAATCAACAGCAAAGTCTAGAAGCTCCACCTCCGAAACAAGAGAAAACCATGGAGGAAATGATGAAGGAATTCATGACTCAAAATGAAGTGCGGCTTAAAAACCAAGATGCTCTTATTCAGAGCTAAGCATCTTCCTTAAGGAGTCTGGAAGTGCAAATGGGGCAGTTAGCCAATGAACTGAGAAGTAGACCACCAGGGGCATTGCCGAGTAACACTAAGAATCCAATGAATGGAAAGGAGCACTGTAAAGTTGTCACACTTCGAAGTGGGAAACAGTTTGAAGAGAGAAGGGCTGAGAATTTGGAAGCAGGAGAAGGATCATCATCAGGTGCTGCAGTGACTAAAGAAAATATGCAAAAAGATAAGTTGCTCGAAAAGGAAGACGTGTCCCCTGATTTGAGGGTGGAGGAAGATCCTGTGGAGAAACCTGCAGAAATGCCTGAAGGAAACATTTCTAAAACTAAGAGGAAATCTGGTTTGGAGGAGTATGATTATGCACCACCACCACCATACCCAACTGGATTCAAGAAGCAGAAAGAAGAGGAACAGTTCAAGAAATTTCTGGAAATGCTGAAACAAATTCATATCAACGTACCATTGGTGGAAGCACTTGAGCAGATGCCAACTTATGTGAAGATTTTGAAGGACATCTTGTCAAAGAAAAAGAGGCTGAAGGAATTTGAAATAGTATCATTATTTGAGGAAGTAGGTGGACCTCTAAGGAGACAGATTCCAGCTAAGTTAAAGGACCCAGAGAGTTTCACTATTCCTTGTTCTATCGGAGGTCGAGATGTGGGTAGGGCTCTATTCGATTTAGGAGCAAGTGTAAATTTGATGTCATTATTAATTTTCCAAAAATTGGGAATTGGAGGGGCTAGACCTACCACCATTTCTCTTCAGTTAGCAGACAGATCCACTGTACATACTGAAGGAAAGATTGAAGATGTGCTCATGAGGGAAGATAAGTTCATCTTTCCTGCAGATTTTATTATTCTGGATTATGAAGCAGACAGAGAGGTGTCGATTATCCTGGGAAGACCATTTCTTGCTACAGGAAGAACACTGATAGATGTAGAAAAGGGAGAGTTGATTATGAGGGTGCAAGATGAACAAACTACTTTTAACTTGTTTAATGCCATGAAGGTTCATGATGATTCTGAAGAATGTTTTTCTGTGGAGGTACTGGAGTCGGCAATAGAAGAATTTTTTGAGAAAAACCATTCTGGGAAGGAAGATGATGCTGAGGAATTACCAAGTGAAGCTACAGCATGGGTAGAGCAAGGGCAAAAGTTTGGGGGAGTTCGGCAACCATTTGAGCCATTGGACCTGTTATCTAGAGAAATAAAGGAGTCCAAGTCTTCTATGAAGAACCTCCAGAATTAACCCTAAAACCTTTACCTGCTCACCTGAAGTATGCCTACTTTGGTGAATCAGATACATTACCCTTGATCATAGCAGCAAATTTAAAGGAAGAAAATGAGCAAAGCCTGTTGGAACTGTTGAAAAGGCATAAGCGGGCAATATGATGGACTATATCTGACATCAAGGGGATAAGTCCTACAATTTGTATGCATAAAATCTTGATAGAGGAAGGAAGTAAGAAATCAATTCAACCACAGAGGAGGTTAAATCCCAATATGAAAGAGGTAGTGAAGAAAGAAGTTATCAAATGGCTGGATGCAAGGATTATCTTTCCCATGTCTGATAGTTCTTGGGTAAGCCCTGTGCAATGCGTTCCCAAGAAAGGAGGAGTTACAGTGGTTCAGAATGAGAACAATGAAATGATCACTACAAGGACAGTAACTGGATGGAGAATTTGCATTGACTACAGGAAGCTGAATGATGCAACAAAGAAGGATCACTTTCCTTTACCATTTGTAGATCAGATGTTGGATAAGCTAGCTGGATAGGAGTTTTATTGCTTTTTGGACAGATATTCAGGGTATCATCAGATAGCAATAGCTCCAGAGCATCAAAGTTTAACCACATTTACTTGTCCCTATGGAACATTTGCCTTTCGGAGAATGCCTTTCGGATTGTGCAATGCTCCAGCAACATTTCAGCGCTGTATGATTGCTATTTTCTCTGAGATGATAGATAATGGATTGGAAATCTTTATGGATGACTTTTCAGTATTTAGGGAGGATTTTGAAGCATGTTTGGAGAATTTGGAAAAGGTCTTGAAACTGTGTGAAAAAATCACAGTTGGTGCTGAACTGAGAAAAGTGTTGTTTCATGGTGCAACAGGGAGTAGTTTTGGGATACAAGATATCAAAAGCTGGAATGGAAGTAGATCCAGCCAAGATTGAGGTGATAGAGAAGATGGCAGTACCAAGCTCAGTCAAGGTAGTCAGAAGTTTTCTGGGACATGCAGTATTTTACCGAAGGTTTATAAGAGAGTTTTCAAAAATTGCAAAGCCTTTATCTGAATTGCTTGAGAAAGATAGGAAATTTGAGTTCTCTCCGCAATGTATGGAAGCATTCTTGAAGCTGAAATCTACTCTAATCTCTGCACCAGTTATGCAACCACCAGATTGGAATTCTCCATTTGAACTTATCTGTGATGCCAGCAATTATGCTTTAGGAGTGGCTTTGGGGCAGAGAAATGAGAAGATATTCAGGGTGATCTACTATGCAAGTCGAACCCTTGATGGAGCTCAGAGAAACTATACAACCACAGAGAAAGAGCTGTTAGCTGTGGTGTTTGCCTTTGACAAATTCAGATCATATCTGGTGGGGTCCAAGGTGATTGTTTATACAAACCACTCAGCAATCAAGTATCTAATGGCCAAGAAGGATGCCAAACCAAGGTTAATCAGGTGGATATTGCTACTACAAGAGTTTGACATGGAAATCAGAGACAAGAAGGGAACTGAAAACCAAGTAGCAGACCATCTTTCCAGATTGGAAAACCTCAATGGAGAAGAAGAGATTGAGCAAGTAAATGATAAATATCTAGATGAGCAGCTGATGAGATGTGAAGAGGAAGCCCCATGGTATGCCGACATGGCCAATTATTTAGCTACTGGGAGGAAACCTTATGGAATCAAGGGGCAGCAGTTGAAAAAGTTCCTTCATGACACAAAGTATTACTACTGGGATGATCCAATGTTGTACAGATAAGGATCAGATCAAATTTTTAGGAGATGTGTACCAGAGTAGTATGTGCTGGCAATTCTAGCAGACTGCCATGCTGCAGCATACGGAGGGCATTATGGTGGACAGAGAACAGCCGCAAAAGTTCTGCAGTCAGGTTTCTTTTGGCCCACTATTTTTAAAGATTCATTTTCATTTGTGAAGAATTGTGATAGATGTCAAAGGGTTGGAAACTTGCCTGCTAGAAATGCAATGCCACTGAACAACATAATCGAGGTAGAATTGTTTGATGTGTGGGGAATGGATTTTATGGGTCCCTTTCCAATGTCTTTTGGGAATGAATATATTTTACTGGCAGTGGATTATGTGTCTAGGTGGGTTTGAAGCATGTGCTTGTGCCCGCAATGATTCAGCTACAGTAATGAAGTTCCTCCACAAAAACATTTTCACCAGATTTGGCACACCAAGAGCTTTAATCAGTGATGAAGGCACTCACTTCATCAATAAAAGTCTGTCTGCAATGTTGGCTAAGTACAATGTTACCCACAGAGTTTCCACATCTTATCATCCGCAACTAATGGGTTAGCAGAGCTTTCCAACAGGGAAGTGAAGAGTGTCCTTCAAAAGGTGGTGAATGTTACCAGGAAGGATTGGTCTAAACATCTAGACGATTCACTCTGGGCCTACAGGACTGCATATAAAACTCCTTTGGGAATGTCACCTTATAGGTTGGTCTTTGGGAAGGCTTGTCACTTACCTTTGGAGTTAGAACATAAAGCATACTGGGCAACAAGAAAGTTGAATTTGGATCCAAAATGCAGTGGTGCAAGGAGGATGCTGCAGTTAAATGAGCTTGATGAACTAAGGTTGCAATCATATGAAAATGACAAGCTGTACAAGGATAAGATTAAGAAGTGGCATGACAGCAAAATCTCAGAGAGGAAGCTTGAAGAAGGACATCAAGTACTATTATTCAACTCTAGGTTGAAGTTATTTCCAGGGAAGCTAAAATCTCGGTGGGCAGAACCCTTTATAGTGGTCAAGGTATATCCACATGGAGCAGTGGATTTGAAGAATGAGGATACTGGAGAAACACTCAAAGTGAATGGAGCTAGGGTGAAGCACTATCATGGAGGAAGCATAAACAGGGAGAAGGCTTCCATTCCCATTGAAGAGCCTTAAGCATCGGAGCCCCTGAACCAATGGAAATAATTTCTTGAAAACACAATCGAACCGGTTCAGGGAGTATTATCTTTTATTTATTGCCTATCATTATTTCTGCCTTATTTATAGTTTAGTAGTATTTATCTTTGGTTGCTACAGCATGTAAATAGCATGATTTCAATATTATAGGTAGATGAACTTTATGCATTAGAGTAAATGTAGAGTTAATTTTATATGTCTTAGAATATCTTTAAGTTCTTATTATAATAGATTAAAGAAAATCTGGAAAAAAAATATTGCGCCTAGTAAGTAATTAACTACATAAATTTTGCAGAAAATGTGGACACATGGAAGGCAAGTAACCGTTGAAGAACTGTCGCTGACGTCATTGGAGGTAGATTCACCTTTTTGGCAGGTTTTTGTGGCAGTTAATTTTTGAATTTTTTTTATGTGTCATTTCAAAAGAAGTCGAAAGGGTTTCTACTATTTGTATATATAATTCTGTTATGATATTTCTGCAAACCAAAAAGAAATCTCACCATTTCGGGTATTTGAAAGAAGAAAAAGACAAGCAGAGAAAGAAAGGTTAAAGAGTAGTAAGATTAAATAGCCAATGTAAGTACTCTTTCTCTCTCGTTGTTCGTCGGCATTGTGATTGTAATTAGAGAGAGAACATGGGGAAACATGCAGCCAACGGTAATGTTTAAATTTGAGTTTTTCTGGAATTCGTGTTGGTAAATTTGTTTCTCTGAAGTCTATGTGAAGATTCTTGTGAATTTTATGTCTGGAAGGTGTGAGAGGCCATAACATTGTGACATGTAGTCAATTTTTAGGGCTAAAATGTGTTATGCAGATAAAGGGGAGCTGGCTTGACCTGACCAATAGGTACTTCTTCGCTCTAATCTTACGTATGCGGGACTGCAAAAAGGGTAATTGTTTTTCTTTCTAGGGTTGCTTGAAATTTTGATTCGAGTAAAGGAAATTACTTAAACCCACTATTTTTCTTGAGTCTGTGAACCAAACTTTCTGAATGATTTACTGAAGCATAAAGTTTGGGGGAGGGTATTTTGTTTACTTGGATGATCTGTTGTGAGATAGGTTGTTTTCGTTGAAATAGGGTGATTTTGTAAGCATTTTTTTGTGTAAGGATATCTTGTGCTTATTTTCTGATTTGGGTTGAGTACAGAAACATCAGAGATGAAAACCAAGAACCCTGCGAAAAGAAAGTCTGAATCTGTGGAAGAAAGTCCAACCCCAAGTTCTGAGAAAAAAGGGAAAGCGCCAGAAAAACCAGAGCGAAGGTTTGACCGAACTGCTCTAGCAACTATGACTAGTAGGAATGCTAAACTCCCGCAGACAAGTGCGGACAATCCGGTGGAAGTACCAGAAGAGGAGACACCCATTGTGAATAAGGGAGTACAATCTGCGAAATTGAAGAAGGCAAAGGCAGACCCGTTGCAAAACTTGGTAGATGCTGCTGAGGAGCTGCGAGTGACTGAAGGAGAAAAAGAGAAATCAGCAGGAAGTAAGAAAGCTACTCCAACATCTTCAAGCACGAAGAAGAAAGAGTCGAGTTCAGCCAAGAAAGAGCAGAAGAAGTCGGTCTCTAAAGCCCAATCCAAGAAAGTAGTTACCCCAACAAAAGAATCCAGGCAAAAGAAGGTTGAGGATAAGAAACAATCTGAAGAAGAAACTTCTGAGAATGAAGAGAGTGATGATGTGGAACCGGAAGAAGAAGAAGCAAGCCAAGAGAGCGAGGAAGCAAGGACAAAATCTGAGGGTGAACAGAATTCAGAAAATGAAAGCGATGTTGCAGCATCAGAAGAGCAAGCATCAGACGAGAAGGAATTGGAAGAAGAGTCAGAAAAGTCAGAAGCCGAGAAGGAAGAACCTGATGAAGAAGAAGACAACTCGGAGGAGGAGGAGGAAGAGGAAGAACCACAATAGAAATCAAAGAAAGTCAACAAGAGAAAAAGGGAGGAGGAAGTTCCAGCAAGCGAGCAAGAACCAATCCCAAGAAATCCCAAGACAGGGAGGAGACTAAAAGTTTTTGCGGTGAAAGAAGGAGAGACATCTGGCAAGTCTCAGAAAAAGGAAAAATCGAGTCAGAAAGAGCAAGTCAAGAAAGACAAGAAGAAAGTAGAAGAACAGAAGGCCCTGACTCCAGATGAAATTGACAACCTCCCCAAGTTCTCATCCAGGCTACACAAGGAAAGGATGAAGTTTGTTATGGAAAGGCAACTGCTGATCGAGAGAGGCTTCAAGAACTTGAAGGTGTTATCTGCAGATTTGGTGAGGCAGATTGAGCAGCAGGGTTGGGAAAGCTTTGTGCTTCCACTGCCTTTTCCCATCATTGCGTTAGTCAAGGAATTCTATGCAAATTGTGAACAACCCTCCACTGAGAAGCTTGAGATAGTCGTTGTTGTTCGAGGAAAAGAAGTGAGGCTGAATATTGAAGCAATTCATGAGGTCTTTGGAACTCATGCACCAGATCCAGATGAGTTTACGGAGATATGCTTTGCGCCCACAATGAAGCAGTTGGATGAAGCCCTGAAGGTGGTGGGACTCCCTGGAGCAAAATGGAACGATGAAGCAAAGGATAACAAATATGTGGTCTCCAAGTTCCTGCATTCTGAGGCAAATTTGTGGCTGCAGTTTTTTAAAAACAGGATTAGCCCGACCACTCATACCACCAACATTGGTCAGGACCGCATCCTTATGATTGCTGCCATTCTGAAGGGCGAGCCAATCAACGATGCACCTTTCTTGGTTGATGCTGTTGGCTACTCTGGCTCAAAGGAACGAGGACCTCTCTTCTGCCCCTCCTTGATATCTGAGCTTTGCAAGAAAGCTGGAGTTCCATTTCACGACAAAGAGCCGCGCAAGACCATGAGGACTTATTTCAATATGAAAATCTGCACCAGAGGCATGAGAAATCCCAGAAGAAAGAAGGAGTGGAACCTTTATAAGCTAACCAAACCTCTGTGCAGATTTTGCAGGGTAGGCTGGATGATATCTCTGAACAAAGCACCCAGCTTCTGAAAGAGTTTGAGGACCTCCATACCATGATGATGGAGATGCAATTTCAAACTGAAGAGTTGGTGAAGGAGGTGAGGAGCAAGAAACCTGAAAAAGGGACGTCTGCTGCTGGAAAGAAGAAGAAGCCCACTTGAGGGCTGTGGTCAATTCTAAACTTTACCTTTTGAACAAAAACTATGTTTTTAATTTGTTGCTTGTGTGGATGTTTTGGGTGAATTTGTGAACCCGTAGCATTAGTTTGTTTGGTTTTATTTGATGCTTTTGTTTTTGAATGGTTGTTTCGTATGTTTTAGTCGGTGGTGTAAGAAAGTTTATTGAAGTACTGATAATAGGTTTATTATCTTGTCTCGGGCTTGATGATGTGGGTGTGTGAGTAATCTCTTTGTTTTGAAATTTCATGAATGATAATTTAGTGATTGAGAGTCAGCCCCCAAGATTTTCAAGTTTAATATTAGGATGATAGGCTAGCTTGAAGAACAAAGTTTGTGGTTGTTTTGTTTTTGAAAACCTGATATGCTACATGCTTTAGTTTAAATGGTACTTTAGTTTTGCTTAGAAAAAAAAAGAACATGTGAGATGCCACCTATCGGAAAAATGTCAGGCCATTTGAAACGAAATCTGAATGAGTATTACATGAGGAAATGATTTAGGCAGTCTCTTCATCTTTGTGTTTGCAGAAGTTCTTTTCATCTTACATCATTTACCTTTGCACCTTGATTTGAGCCTTGAGCCTTGAGCCTTTTTGTTAATTTTGACCATAAAAGATGTGAGCTGTTTACCCATACACTCGCCCCGATTTGAGAGGCAGGCTTGCTTAGGTTCTTCCACTTAGAGGTTAGAAAAATAATAGAGGGATAGAGCTGAAATAGATTGAATATGTAGAAGCCTGAGAGCTTGTTCGTAAATAAACTATGCTGCAGCCTGTAAGTAGCATGTTTATATATAAAAGAAAAAAAAGAGAAGAGAAAAGAAGAAAAATAGAAAAATTAGATGGGACAAATTACTATCTAGAAAAAGAGTTTATGAGTCTGAAAACATTTGTAGCTCTTCCTATGCAATCTCAAGAATAAATTCTAAGTGAAAGACCGATAGCATGCCTCTCAAATACATTAGTCACTTTGTCCATAATGTTCATACCCTAGCCACAGCCTTACATTAGAAGCTCATGATGACCTTTTGATCCTAATGTTATACAATTTCTATTAGTGGAGGATGTGCTAAAGTTTGAAGGTAGTAAAAAACAGTAGCATCTATGATCATGAGAGCTGAAATGGAAGTTAAGTTTAAACTTGAAGCATTTGTTAGCTATCTTGCTGAAAAGTCTTGCAGCTTTGATTGTCAAGCTAGCTTAGATTGCTTCGATTAAACTTATTAATTATGGTGGCTAAAGCTTGATTACTTGGGAGTCGTGAATGAATTTTTTCTTCTTTATTTATTTGGTGTGAACTGAAAGCTCCGAGACACGAGTATGTAAATTAAGTTCTCTTTGTTTTGTTTTTGTTTGAGTCTTTGTTGCTTGGGGACAAGCAACATCTTAAGTTTGGGGGAGTAATAACTCTCTAAAAGAGTTATTATTTTGTGTCGAACTCAATTAATTATGTCTTAGAATAGTCTTGTTTTATAGGATAATTAGCAAAATATAGGTTAATTGGTTAGTTTACTAAATTTAGGGTTATTATGTAGTATTGTGTTAATTATGAGTTTTTGCGAAGGAATTCTTTGAATAGTATCACATGTTTTACTATGCTAGAGCATAACAAGAGCATGAAGGGTTGATACGATGTCACAGTATAGGAGCAGCATGACCAGAACTCTAGTGAGGAATGTTCGGGACCACAGCAGACAGGATCTCAACACTTTTCAAATCATGTCCCAAAAAGCAGGACAGGTGTCACCCAGGAGAACTGCCAGAGCTGGGAGGCAGATTGAGGAGCCACGTGTAAGGCTGGTACGAAGCTGAAGGGAGACAAGAGAGATATTTTCAGAAAAGAGAGGAGAGAGAGAAGATATATACAGAGAACACAATTGGCAAGGAGGATCAACGTGGAAGTTAGAGCAAAAGAGAACTGAGAGTTCGTGAGAAGCCAAAGTGGATGTTGCAACAAACTTGAGTAGTTTATCTATATTTTGCAATTTTATTTAATATTTCTACGTAGTTGATGATCAGAAACATGAACTTGAATGTTATTTGCTTTTCATCTTTTGTAAGCATGAGCTAAACCTTTTAAGCTCGCGTTATTGACTGGTTTATCTTCTTGAATATATGTTAAAGTTGTTCTTGTATTAAATCTGGAGTTTGATTTCGATTCTAGTTTGTTTGTTCACCTAAACACGACTGTGGCAGGTGGAAATTTCACCCAGTGAGACCGAGAGGAGATCTAGGATGAGGGAGTCGTGGTCAAGCTTGATCTCTAGTGTAGAAATACATGGAATCTAAGACTTGCAAGAACCCCTGTTCTGAAATAGCTTGTTTGACGCCAAAATCTATCATAGACATATGAAGGTTAGCAAGAAAACATAGATCTAGCGCTATGACAATAGTCTAGACAGAAAAGAGTGTGGTTGCAAGAACCAGAGTTGATGCCTGAACAATGTTGCAGCATATATGAGAGTAGATAGTCAACAGTCAATAACCCGAGTGCATTTTATCATCGATCTTAAAACCATAGTCTATTAGTTTATAATTATTTTGTGAGCAAAAAATTTATTATTTGTTCTAGCATTGCTCGGTTTCATTTTATATGCTTTCCTGTTATTTTAGTTTGGAGAAGTCACAAAACCCTTTTAACTTACAAGCAATAGAATGTGCACGACTCACTTTCACTCCCTTGGGTACGATATCTGGACTGTATTACTTGTTTAGACATACGTGCACTTGCGTATAATTATAATAGCTACTAGCACACACGAACATCGAGCATTCCCAAAGAGATCAAATTTCTCTTAAGCTCCGGAACATACCTTTCACCTCGAAGTACTCTTTCTGTATTTCGTGCATTTTAATCCTCACCAAACCCATTCCAACCACCTTGCATGGTTTATTGTTACCCAGAATAACACTCGAGTTCTCTTGCTCCTTGAACCCTTCGAGCCATGACTTATTAGGTGTCATGTGGAATGTACAACCTAAATCCAATATCAATTCCCTCTCCAAGAACTCATTTCTGCTCAGCAACAGCTACATCCGTCTGCTACTTCTGATCCGGCTTCGTCTGCCTCTCTGGACAATCTCTTTTGATATGTCCCTTCGTTTGGCAGAGAAAGCACTTGGCCTTTGGCTGCGATCCTAGCTTTGGCCTCGACCTAGACCTTGAATTTCCTTTGTTGAAATTCCTCATCTCCGGTCTTCCTCGAGCCATTCTAGCCACCAAGCCTTCTCCATGAGAGTTCTCTCGCTCACCGTTCTTCTCATTTAACTCCTTCAAACTTAGAGCAGACTGAACCTCATCCATGGCCAATGACTCTCTTCCATACATTAAGGCTTCCTTGAAATTCGAATAACTCTTTGGCAGCGCACTCAACAACTTCAACGCCTGATCCTCATCACCTATCGCCACATTGATATTTTCCAGATCAAGGATCAACTTATTAAACTCGTCGAGTTGCTCGTTGATCGGTCTTCCCTCTTGCATCTTAAATGAATACAACGACTGGTTAAGATAGAGTCGATTCACCAGGGACTTCTTCATATATAAGGATTCCAGTTTGATCCATACTTCTGCTGCCGTTTTCTCCTTCGACACCTTCCTCAATACCGTGTCTCCGAGACTCAGAATCAGCGCACTATGCGCTTTCGCTAGTGTATCTCTCTTTTGTTGCTCCGTAATCGTGTCGGGTAACCCAGTCTCTCCCTTCAAGGCATCATCCAAGTCTTGTTGTACAAACAACGTGTAACGCCCGCGAAAATCCGACCCGTTTTGACAAGAATGAATTTCGATAGCAAAGACAAGAGAAGATATCCTATTTAATTAATTACTATTATCTCAAGAGAGACATTATAATTTCTCTCGCGATTATTAATTAAATCACATGTGATTACAAATAAATTATTGAGAAGAGAATTAAATAGTCTTCTCATTATTTTCGATCGTTTAGATAATTATATAGTATATTGGGATTCAAATTCTCAATTTTGGGTAATTAAGTATTTGGGAAGAATTATGGAAAAATATATATCTATATTGTGGAGATGTTGCAACCAATCATTGATGAGTTAATTCCAATGGGAAATACCGAAATGAATTTCTTGGCTCCGATAATTATTTATTTTTTGCCATCATGATTTATTTGGCTTGGAATGTTTATAAATTTAATTGATTATTTTGGAAAGGGATGATTTGATTAAATTGGGATTTATAACCCAATGTAGGAAATAAATAAATTAATGAGTCTAAGTAAATAAAAGGAAAAATAGGAAATTTCCATCCTAGATTTTATGGAAGGCATCAATTATATTTTAAGGGAGGACAATTTAGTAAATATCAATTAAACAAAATAAATAGAATATTCTACCCTAATTCATATCACAAAATCCCTTTTTTCCCATTTATTCCTTCTCTCTCTCTCGATCGATTCCCTCTCTCCCTTCCCTTCGACTCTTTCTTCTCCAACACACCAAAAACACCATTGAAGAC
>JAPKLW010000511.1:204495-222517 GCA_026898455.1 Plectranthus barbatus
TGAAGACTTATTCAAGCTGCCACCATTCCTTCACCTTAAACCCCACCCTCCTTGGTCGATTAACTTCAATAATCGCATATTCGGAATCCCCATCACTCCCATCTTACCCTTATGTGAATTATATGATGATATGATGAATTGTTGGTGATGTGAATGATGGGATGACGATTGTTTGGTGCCATAAAATGAGTGGGCATGCCCTGGTGAGGTAAACGTTTTGTGCATTCACAAGTTCTTTTCAATAAAACCCTTGTGTTATGCATGTGTGATACGGTGCGATTCCATAATATATATATATGTATTCTGTTTTCGGGACACCGTGAACACTGGGTACGCGGAGTACTCAGCCCCTGTGTGTATTTTTCCCCACATGTAGGTAACAGGTGACGAGGTGGCGGTGGCGTTGTGGCAAAGGGGATGGTCGTGAAGATAGTTGTGTGGACTTATTGAAAATGTAAAGTTGTTTCGAGACTTTGTTACATGTTGACATTCTTATTTATTACTTTGAGGCATGTCTCATTTGAAATCCCCTCCAAATATTGATCGAGTCGAGTCGAGTCGAATGATTTATCTTTATCTCTCTTGTTGTTTGGATCCCTATCAAGTTGAATATTTACCTAGCATGCTATTCATGGTCTTTGTTATTATTCCGGTACATGAGCGGCGGGCTATGTCTTCATACATAGACCCAATTGGTTTCTTTCTTGCAAAGTTGTATTTATTGTTCCAAGTTGTACTTGGCGTAAGACCCGCGTGGAGGTCATTATTTGATTCTATTTGATTTTCTCCTTTCGAGTATGTACATGTCTTATTGTTCTCCACGCGTGTTAATGAGTAATTCATTTTGATCTCGTTATGCTTCAACTATTATTCATGTTATGATATATTCACTTCAAATCAAATGAAGCATATTTAAAGCTTATTAGATTATTCTACTCAAATCGCTTCCGTCTTTTGAATCCATCATCTATGTTAAACTCGAATAAATTTCTAAACTATTTCAACCTCATTATTGTCAAAGCATTTTAAAATTGTTCAAACCTTAGCGTGCATTGTCCGCACGTGGGACTGTCGCATAGGCCCAGTTTGGGGGCGCGACACAACGTTTGCATCTTCAACTTCCACAAACTGAAATCATTCGATCCCGTGAAGCGCTCCATCTCGAACTTGGCTGAACCCATCGCAATCCTTCCTCCTCCACGTTCACCGCACCAATTTGTTGTGAATTGAAGCGATTGCAGACACAAATAACATACAGAAAATAAAACGACACAAAGAATTATAGTGGTTCGAGCTATGCTCTACGTCCACTCTTCAAGCTTCCTCGGTGATGATTTTATTATGGTGAATAAATTACAAAGTACTCCCCTCGTCCCGTTAATTGCCACCTTTCTTTTCGGCACGGAAATTAAGAGTTGTGAGTGTAGAATGAGTTAGTGGGGTTAATATTTTATTGTTGAATGTGAAAAAGTTGTCATTTTCGGAAATGTGACAATTTGGTAAGTGTAACAATTGAAGTGGGACGAAGGGAGTATGTAACAATAATGGACCAATTACAATTGATGGTGAGCAGGGGTATTTATAGGAAAATATTCCTAGATATATAAGGAATATAAAACCTAGATATGGTAAGATATATCTAAATCTAAATCTATCTAAAATAGATTAATTCCTATCCAAATCTGATTCTGATAAGGATAAATATTGTCCAACAAGAAAACAAGATATATACACCATATATTTTTTATATCTATCCATCTCGAACAGCTTATCGAGTTCCTCGACCTACACGGGCTCGATCCACTTTACTGGACTAGTCACCTCGACCGACTCGAACTACTTCCTCGAGTTATATTGAAACTACTCCAACACAAACTATAGAATAACTTAATACTTCTCAATTCTCATAATGCAAACTAATTTTTTGTATTAGATTAAAGAAAGGATAAAATCTTTGCATTGGTTATTCAACAAAAAGAAAAAACTAACATCTTCCAAAATCACAAATATAATTTTAAACACACAATAGAGAAAGGAAAATCGAACGATCAACCTCTCATTAAAAAGTCTTTACATATGAAATCTCCATGGATGACCTACATTCAAAGAGATAAAACTACAAATTTGTGTGATTCATAGATATATATTATGCGTATTTGGATATGTTCAAATAGGTGAGGGTGCCCCAAAGTAAATTTGCATGTTGAGATGCATGAAAGGTCAAATCGATCCTCCATAATTCTTTCTCATTTCAATTAAACCCATATATATTCGGCCCCTTGGGTTACAAAATTATTATCGATACATTGTATTTGTTATGCAATTGTGCAATGACACATATGTGAGGTGTAGATTTAATAGAAAAATGATAAAATACTTTTAAATGAAAATGACGCACATAATATGTGAGATGCAGATAAATAAATAAAAAAGAAAAAAAAAAAGAAAAGGGAAATGCTTAACTACTTTAAAATCGACGTATATAATCCGGTTGTGGTTCAATTCAAAAAGAAAGTGTACAATGTTAATTTAGTTATAAATATAAGATTAGACAACTTGTTTCTCTCTCTTCCTCTCTCTGAAAAATCTTGATTTGTAATTTGTCGAGATCTTGATCAAAGTATCAAACTCGGGACATCAGTGGCCCTAATTGTTGCTGGACAGGTTATAGTAGGCAAACGTGATCCATATCATTTTCAGCTCGTTTAATAGTACACATTATTGTCATTTTAAGACCTAAAAAATTGTTTAATTATTAATTTAGTACCTGAAAAATGAATTTTCAATTTAGAAAGATTCTTAAATTTTCAATACAAAACCTGATATTGAAGTATTGAATTGAGAATTGTGTAATATTGCGATTATATCAGGTCTTGCGTTGTGAATTCATATTTCGGATCTTGAATTGATGATCAATCTATCTTTTAGATCCTAAATTAATAATATTATGAAGTACTAAAATGTGTGAAAAACCAATTACTCATGCATGCAAAACATAACTCATGCATATGATTACTTTTTGTTGGTCCCGAAATCAGAGAAATTTATATTGCAGCGGAAGTAAGTTTAGTTGCACTTGTTCTCCGAAACTGACTGAAACTTAGTTTCGGGTTATTGAAAGTAAGTTTAGCTCAGAAAGTTATTAAGTGAGTTTCAAATTTATACGCTTCAATATTTTGCTAAGTATTGAAGGTTTCAAAGTAAGCTTGATAGACTTAAGTACATAAACTTATAAAAAAGCAAATAAATGACACATGATATTATAGTAGTTCGGACTTAATATCCTACGTCCACTCTTCCGAATTTAATCAGGAATCTACTAAGTATCAGGTTACAAGCCTCCTTACGATCTATGGTTAGCCCGTCTAAATCCTCCGTCCTCCGATCTCCTGACGTCACTCGCCTAGGAACTCCTTATAGACTAGCACTTCTTCAGGTCGAAGTGAGGATGCACCCTGCAGCCTTCTTCCTGGTAGGTTGGATGTTTCCTTGTTCTTCCCAAAACTAAGCTTGGTTGGTAGATGCCCATAAGAATCAAAATCCCAGAGTAGAATAATGATTGCTATGAATATAACTTTAGGAAAGTTATATTCATTAAAGTATAGCTTCAGCTTTAAGCTTTAACCTCGCGCTTTAAACAACTAGCACGGAATGATTAACTTGAGTCGAAAAACTCAAGTCTCGTGTTAAGCCCACGGAATATAAGAGAGCTTTGAGTAGAAAGAATGGTAGAGTGGCGGCTTAGCTTTTCACGAGATTCTTGTATTTTCTTCATTCGAAATGTTGAACTATTTATAGACAGCCTTGGTCGACACTTAGAATTTTGTCTGTTAGACACAGAATTCAAGTCGTTAGAGACATAAATTGAAGCATCCAATCACAACCATTCTTCATAAGTCTGCTCTGCTCTGCTCTGCTCTGAAAAGTTGCACTTGCATCGTACTTTCTACCTACTCTTGTCAGACTAAGTTTCAGTCCGAGGAATTCAAATATGAGACTTCCTCATACTGACTTTTACTTAGCATTTATTCGTCTTTAAGTCTGATTTCGATTCGCCTTGTGTTCCTCGTGCTTTAGAAACGAGAGCCTCCATATGTCTACTGACATTCCAAAGTCAGTATGGTAACCTCTATACTGACTTCCCAAAGTCAGTATAGGTCAAAGTCATACTTAGTGAAACCAAGTTTCAAACACAAACACTTCTTTTTCAAATTTCGAGCACCTTCTTCGCTCGGTCTTCAGAACCCAAGTTTCTAATCTATTACAACACAAATGATCCAATACATGGATTACATTCAAGACTCTAGAAACTTAATGCTAAAGTAAGTTTTGACATATCAAAACATCAAATTTAGGAGGAAACTAAAACTTAGTTCCTAACATTTTTTTTATTTACAGTTCAGGTGGGAGTTGTGATTCACACTTTACATTATTTTCGACCATGAATATATATAATGTTTTCTTTAATCCCAATTTAAATAGTACTCCCTCCGTCCCGTCATATTAGTCTCATATTCCTTTTCAGTCCGTCCAATTTATTAGTCTCATTTTCTAAAAGGACAATCTTTTTTCCACTCACCAATAAAATATTAATTTTTCTACACTAATGCACATTGGTTATTGTGCATTCTCCTCCGTCCGTAATATGACGGGACTGAGGGAGTATATAGTTTAGGTGAGATACATAAATCAAACCCAAAATATATTCAAACTATTAGACTTTCTTAAAATCATTTATAATAAAACTAATACTAAACTTTATTAATTCATCTTAGGTTTCGTTAAAATTACGTGAAATTAAAGAAATATATCATTTGGAAATTTTTTTTTTTTTGAAAAAACGCTTCATGTGAAAATAAAGAATCTAGAATTATACCAAGTGATTTAGTCGTGTCACTCGTGCGATAATTAAAAAATGAACTGACATAGCATGACGTGTTTTAGACAATATATTTTTAATTTTTGTTAAAAGAAACTAAAAATAATATATTTTAAAGTTTGTAATTAAAGTTTCGGTTTTACTATGTCAACTTGCTCAAACTTTAGATAAAAGAAAATCCTGCTCATTAATTCCAAATGTAAATTCACTCCTAAAAATTTTCCAAACTAAAGGTGCATTATTTGGGACGAGATCCTCGACCACAAAATTATATTCTCCTTATTTGTTTATTCATTGTAAATTAGTTGTAATTAATACAATCAACACAATTATGATTTACATTTATGAACAAAGAATTAAAATACAAGATGACGAGTACATTATATTATGACACTATTAACCCTAGTATTCAATCATTAACTAAACCGTGGAAGGTTTTAAACTAAAAATAAAAGCTATATATATAATATAATCACTTTGTGGGATACAGGAAGTCTATTATCGACTTTTGAATTAATTTTCAAGGGAAGACATGAAATTTTATCCAAAATATATTTACTTTTCGGAATTTTACCCAAAATTTTATTTGTTAGGGAATTTTATTTAAAATATTTTTTTATTTAGGGATTTTATCCAAAGTTTTATTTCTTAAGGAATTTTATCCAAAATATTTTTCTGTGGAGGAATTTTATCCAACTTAACTAACGAAATTTCTGTACGATGAACCACCCGTTAAATTTTGTGTGGTATTCAACTCATTAATAATCCACGTAGACGTTAGTAGAATGCCAATATGTGGGATTTAACGGGTAATTTATCGTTAAAAAAAATAATGTTAATTAAATTGGATAAAATTCTCAAACATAAATTTCTTTTGGATAAAATTCCCTATCAGATAAAATTTTGGATAAAACTCTGAAAAATGAAAACATTTTGGATAAAATTCCGTGTTTTCCCTAATTTTCAAATAGATTACGCATATAATTATAAATCATCTGAGTGAAAAAGGCAACATGCCGAATCCAATGGATTATGATTTATGGTATAGTGATAATTAGAAATTAAATAGCGTGAGATCTCATATTTAAGATGAAATCACATAATAAATGTCCAAAATCGGGAAAAAAATATCCACACCATTTGGATTTCGGCCTAAATTTATGCTTTTCCCTGCATTTTCGTCATCTATATAATTTAGTCCAAATATATTTCGCCAATTTGAAAAATCGACAGAAGCCTCATCATCCACCACTGCTGCCAAAATAAAAGAAATACACACAGGTAACAATCATTTTCCAGTTATACAAAACTATACATGCATACATATATGTATATAGAGATTCGAGGTGGTGCTAAAATTAAAATTTGTATCGAATAGAAATGAATCTTAGTTCTTGAATTGATCGCAGGTAAAATTATATATTATAAGCACAACTAAGTGGAGTAAAAATAATATTGATTCATTTCCATTTCTATGTATATATTGTTTCAGCAATTTCTGCAACTTGGAATTTCTCTGCAACCAAATCTTCCAAGCCATAAATATTTAATTTTCTGGTAATAAAACTTGTACAGCACAGTGTTCCAAATGAAATCTCCCAGAAAATTAAGAGAGTAATAATTTGATGGAATTAATCTGAGTTAGGTGACATTAAATGAGTTTTGTGTAAATTTCATTCGAGGACAACGTTAATGCCGATTTGGACATATTAATTGTTCCTCAGACTTCAAAGAAAGAGCCTACAACCTATGTGGGGAGTGCATGGGTTTAGGCCTATAGTTTTTACTACCTTCTCTCTCTAGATCTCTTCCACTCTCATATGTATATACATATATGTTTGTATGTATGTATACACTGCATGTGTACTCTACTCATACAGTCATACGGTCATACCACTCTTTAACTAGGCAACATAGATCACAGCTAAATTCATTAACTGAGTTTCAGAGCTTTTCTTGGGAGCATCAATGGAGCTCTTGATCATGGCTGTCTCTTTGGTGTTTATGGCCATATTTTCCTTCTTATTTCTGTCAAAATGGAATGAAATCATCCTACGAAGAAAAGGGTTGCCCCCAGGAACCATGGGTTGGCCGTTTTTTGGTGAGACTAACGAGTTCTTGAAGCTTGGGCCAGCCTTCATGAAACGGCAAAGATCTAGGTAAACATCTCTCTGTGTTTTTGTCTGCATGTAGTATAAAATATATGTTTCTTACATCTTAAATCGATCGCTTTTTATTTGAGTTGGAAAAAGTTTACAAAAATATGCATATCTAACAAACAGTTCTCTCCGAAGCAATGCTTTGTCTGTTCATTCATGTAAACTAGAAAAAGTTAGGCAGGAAATGGAAATGGAAATGCATGCAGAGATTGTAAGTGAAGTACTTCCCTCAACATCTATGAGCTTCATTTAATTACATGCCACATCGTACCATTGTATAAATCAAACATACGAAACTCGATTTGTATGAAAAAATTTTATTGTTTTATGGATTATTGATGTGTGTAGGTATGGAAAAGTTTTCAAGTCACATATACTAGGCAGTCCCACTATAGTGTCGATGGATCCAGAGCTTAACAGATACATACTACTGAATGAAGCGAAGGGACTGATTCCTGGCTATCCCAAATCCATGTTGGATATACTAGGAATTCGAAATATAGCTGCTGTCTATGGAGCGGAACATAAGTTTTTACGAAGCAATCTGCTGTCTCTGATTGGAGCACCATTGATCAAAGACCGTCTTTTGCCGAGGCTTGATAAGTACATCAGGCTTCATCTCTGCAACTGGGATGGCATGGTTGTTGATGTTCAAGAAAAGTCTACCGATGTAAGCTTCAAATGTTATCTCTTATGGCATATTCAGACAGAAATGCGATGTTAATTTCTAGGCTTGACTAACCATTTTATCCTGTCCCAGATGGCTTTCTTGGTAGGCTTCACACAGATTGCAGAGGCTGAGTTTGATTCAGTTTATTCTAAGTTCAAGTGTGAGTTTGATAAGTTGCTGATAGGATCACTCTCTCTTCCTATCAACCTGCCTGGCACGAGTTACTACCGAGGATTTAAGGTGGTTCCTACTTTCTAGACTAGTTTGATGCTAGAGAATGCAGGGAATTTGCTCTCTTTTTCTTTTTTTGGTAAGAGTTTGAGTTTGTGTGCAGGGCAGGAAAAATGTAGTCAAGATTTTGAGAGAGATGATTGAGAAGAGAAGGGCTTCTGCAGGAGCTTATGATGACATTCTTGAGCAGTTGGTGAGAGGCACGGACACGAAATACGAGCTCAATGATGATGAAATCATTGATCAGATCATTACAATACTCTACTCGGGATACGAAACAGTGTCCACAACTTCAATGATGGCTGTCAAGTATCTCCATGACAATCAAGAAGCTCTGCAAGAACTGAGGGTGAGGATTGACCATCTTTTAGTCTTAAGTCTTAACTGTTGTGACAAGTTGTGCTTGATGTTGTTGTTGCATCAAGGATGAGCATTTTGCAGTTCGGGCTGGGAAGGCAGCAGAGCAGGCGCTGGAATGGGACGACTGCAAGTCCATGAGGTTCACACGTGCAGTAAGGCATCTGCTAATGCAAGCTTATAAATTATAAAATTGCATACATGAATGTATAATGTTGACAGGTTATTCTTGAAACTCTGAGGCTAGCTACTGTGATAAATGGCCTGTTGAGGAAGACAACACAAGACATGAAGTTAAATGGTAGGGATCAAACATTGTCTGAAACCGCGTCTTGTTTGATACTGTAATAACTCTGGTTTTCACAGGATTTGTAATTCCGAAAGGATGGAAAATCTATGCGTATACAAGAGAGATCAACTATGATCCAATGCTCTATCCAGAACCTCTGAAGTTCAATCCATGGAGATGGCTGGTTAGTTGATATTTTTTTCATAAAACTAATGATATATACTGTATGTAACAATTAATGGCATAATGTAGGACAAGAACTTGGAGTCACACAACTACTGCTTATTGTTTGGAGGTGGAGGAAGGATGTGCCCAGGAAAGGAACTGGGGATCGCCACGGTTTCAACTTTCCTTCACTACTTTGTGACTACATATAGGTCAGAGACAAAACGCTTATCCACTAATCCACTAATGCTTTTTTCAACATTGAATTCTGACTCATATGCTGTGCTGTCATTTTAATTGACATGGTATGGTTTGAATATTGTGATTGCAGATGGGAAGAAATAGGAGGAGAGAAGATAGTGGAATTCCCAAGAGTTGAGGCACCGAATGGATATCACATAAGAGTGATGAAGCTCTAACCGATTGTGAATATGTGTGACCCTAATTCACTATTCTCAAACATAGTATTATCAATACTGTTGTGGGTGCTTTTTACACCAATAAATGTTTTGATCGGAATTTCCCTCCGTTGAACGGAATAATGAGGTCCCACCTTGATACGATTCTCGCCGGAAGGTTTAGATCGCAGCCCAGGAACTCGAACGATTAGACTCGGACACGATGCGGAAGCAAATTGAAAACTGAAGATGGAAGGATCCAATATCTTTGGATTCGAAAACCTTCAAGTACCGTAATCCAGAACTAATTCTCCTGCGACCCAAGAAGCGGATTGACCCAACAACGAAGGATATATGCGAAAACACCACCAATGGATATGACTGTCCTATTGATTAGTCGAAATCAAACTCTTATGGATGAATAGGGAATTTGAAAATTTGGGCTTTTAGAATTGAAGGAGAAAACCTCACAAATTTTATTAAACTGAAAACTGAATCAAAATTGTTCAATACAAGGCCTATATATAGGCAACTCAAATCCTAGTCTAATAAGGGAAATTAAATTCGAAATTAACTTAATAAAACACACAAGCACCATGCAACTCATCTAACATGTCATCTAAACGAGGAATAGGATGGTGATACTTAACCGTAATATTGTTGATAGCTCGGCAGTCGCAGCACATCCTCATGGTCGAGTCCTTCTTGGGCACAAGCAAAACTGGAAATGCACAAGGACTCAAACTCTCCCTCACGTGCCCTTTGGCCAGCAACTCTCCAATCTACCTCTCCAGCTCCTTCGTCTCCTCCGGGCTGGTTCGGTAAGCCGGTCTATTTGGAAGGGTTGCTCCAGGCACAAAATCTATCTGATGCTCAATCCCACGAATGGGTGGAAGCCCGGCTGGGGTATCATCTGGAAAAACATTCTCAAAATCCTGCAAAAGAGATGAAATAGAAGGGGTAGAGAATCAGGAATGTTAGTTAAAACCAGGTTCTCCTTCTAGATCAACAACACCAATGGTTTCTCCTCCTGAACCGCCCACTTCAAATCCCCAACCCTAGCTAGAAATGACTACTGCACCACCCCTTTCTCCTTATTATTTTGTGGCTGCACCTAATCACCCGACTCCTTCTGCAACTGGACTTGATCCTCATAGACTTGTTTAGGGGTTAGGGGAACAAGTGAGATCTTTTTCTGCCTGTATTCGAAGGAATACTTGTTCGTGAAGCCATCATGCTTCACACGCCGATCGAACTGCCACGAACGCCCCAAAAGTATGTGGCTTGCCTGCATGGGAATCACATCACACAATACTTCATATTCATATTTCCCTATTCGAAACGGCACATTGACTTGCTTCACTACTTTGATGACGCCACTATCATTCAACCACTGCAACTTGTATGGTCTGGGGTGCTTCATCACCTGTAACCTTAATTTCTGCACTATTGACTGACTCGCCACATTGGCGCAACTGCCTCCATCTATAATCATGCTGCAGACCTTATCGTTGATATGACAACGTGTATGAAAAATATTCTCCCTTTGCTCCACATCTCCGGCTGCATGCTATGCATTCAAAGCCCTTCTCATCACAAAATTTAGCGCTACAGGCGCCTCAATCTCTTCTACATCTTCATCAGGATCATCCAAATCAGGCATCTCCGCGTCTGTCTCTTCATCAGTCACGATCTCTCCATCATCTCGAATCACCATGACTCTCCGATTTGGGTAATCGTTAGCAATATGCCCAAAACCCTGACACTTATAGCACTTGCGATCTCTATTACAAAAATCAGTGGTAACAGATTTACCTTGAGCTGCGAAATCTGACCTGGGCTTCACAAACGACTTCTTCTCCCCTCGAGGCTGCTCCTCCTCCTTCTTCCACGGAGCTCGCTTAGGTGTTAAACCACTTCCAGTCTGGTATTCTCTCCAGCCTGTGGGATTCTGCCTCGAATTACTGTCGTTGCCCCTCCTCTTGAGCTGTCCCTCAATCTTGATGGCCATGTGGACCATGTCTTCCAGTTTAACATAATGTTGCAGCTCCACCGTATTCTGAATCTCCCAATTCAGTCCAGCTAGGAACCTAGCCATTGTCTCCTCTCTACCCTCCACGACATTTGCTCGGATCATTGCCACTTCCATCTCTTTATAGTACTCATCCACACTCCGGGTACCCTGCCTCAAACCCTGCAGCTTGTTATACAACTCTCGGTAGTAATGATTCGGCACAAAGCGCCTCCTCATAACAACCTTCATCTCATCCCATGTCTCTATAGGCCTCTCCCTATTCCTCCTCCTACTAGTGACCAACTGATCCCACCACACGAGGGCATAATCCGAGAACTCTACTGCAACCATATTTACTTTCTTCAATTCAGAGTAGTTGTGGCAGTCGAACATCATCTCCACATTTTGCTCCCACTCCAGATATAACTCGGGGTCATTCTTTCCCTGAAAAGATGGGATGTTCATCTTGATTGTCCCCAGATTATTGTCATAAGAATCTTCATCGCCATAGTCATCGGCATCATCATCATACTGAGGATTTTGTCTCCTATGCGAGCCTTTGCCACGTCCTCCTTTCCCAGTACTCCTATGACTACCAGATGAGTCACGCCTAGTCCTTTCTGTCACTGAGATCTCGAATTCATCCATTCGCTGATGCATGGCATTTATCTCACTTTTTAGTAGCCTAGTCAATTTTGATTTCATGGCCTCCATTAAGTACTTGACCTGTCCACCACCAACTATCTCATTGTCTTTCAACCCCTTAGAACCACCACTTTTAGACATACCTGCACGAAAAAGTTAGATAGAAAGATAAAAGAAAGGACCTCACCACCTCACGTACACTCGTGTATCACTCAGTTATGTCAAACACTCACACTCGTGTATCGCTCGCAGTATGAATGGCTTTTTCAGTCCCTCTATTAATCTCACACACTCTTGCCTTTTACCACTCTTTTCTCCTTTCCAAAAACTCAAAAATTCTTATAAAATTTCACGGACTTCAATTCGACAAACCAACAGGACGGGGAGACTCTAGACGACCCTAGGAAGGTAAACGACCAAAAACGAATGAAAATTTTTTTTGGAAAAACTTTCGGAGGGCAATAACTACTTGAAAACAAAGGAATTTGGCCAAAAAGCACAATTAAGCCAAAAACGGACACCGGGCGCAAAAGTTACGACAAAAACGACCAAAATCGACAAAAAAGGCACTAGTAGAAATAAATTTTTTTTTGTGATTTTTGATTTAATTCTACTCCCCCTCTTTTTTTCTTTCCCAACACTTTTTTCGATATTTTTCTTGACGAATATTTTTTTCTCTTCAAACTTAACTTTTATTTTTTTGTTCGAATTTTCTTTTTTTTTTAATTTCGCATTTTTTTTAACTAATTACCAAATTGTTTGGTAATTCAATCAAGAAGGAAATAATATGGCCACCAAGGAAGGAAAGTATGAATAAGGTAAAAAGGTATAAGGAAAGATTTGACTTAATCTAATATGGTAAGTAAGATAATTCAAATCTTAACACACAAGGAAAATCAAATTTCAAAACCCTAACACTCCCAAAATTTTGACTCTCTCAACCAGAAAGTAGACTCATGGCACGACAAGGAGGACACGAAAATGACACGCACGAAATAGAACAAAGGACAGAACCCTAAATAAGCAAGACTCGATTTTTTTAATTTTTTTTTGGCACACTAAACACACGAAATTGAAAGACAAGGAAGAGGAAGGACACGACCTGGATATTGATACCAAAATGATAAGGAAAATAAAGACACAACCTGACTTTGATACCAAAATGATACGATCCTCGCCGGAAGGTTTAGATCGTAGCCCAGGAACTCGAACGATTCGACTCGGACACAACACGGAAGCAAACTGAAAACTGAAGATGGAAGGATCCGACACCTTTGGATTCGAAAACCTTCAAGTACCGTAGTCCAGAACTAATTCTCCTGCGACCCAGAAGCGGATTGACCCAACAACGAAGGATATATGCGAAGACACCACCAATGGATATGACTGTCCGATTGATTAGTCGAAATCGAACTCCTATGGATGAATTGGGAATTCGAAAATTTGAGCTTTCAGAATTGAAGGAGAAAACCTCACAAATTTTATTAAACTAAAAACTGAATCAAAATTATTCCATACAAGGCCTATATATAGGCAACTCAAATCCTAGTCTAATAAGGGAAATTAAATTCGAAATTAACTTAATAAAATTTGAAAATAAACTAAAGAAGGCCTAAACATCTTAGTCCAAAATAACTGAATAAATTAAACTAACCTCAATCACTACACAAAATTAAATTAATAATTTTTGGATCTTCATTTAATTCTTCCAACACCATCAACTCCTTGGAAATATTTGCAGCCCAAATGCCTTTAAAAATAAATTCAACCCAGCCCTCAAAGTCCTTGCTCGAGCTCTAGTCATCGACCCACTCGGAATGTAGATTGGATCGTCTCTCACAGCTGCTACTTGGGTTCCATCACACCTTTTTTTATTAATGTGTTTGATAATTCACGATGGTACGTCTTTCATTAGACTACCTCTACTTCTAACAGCCACTCTAATCATCCAATCACTTTAATATTGAATTAGTTTCTTTCTTACACATCATTAATATTATCTCAACCAATTACAACAATTTTACACACTTTACCAACAATCAGTCAATGATCTAACCATCATATTATATATAATTTTTGTTTGGTTTTATTTTCAAGATTAAAATTATTAGTTATAATTAAAATAATAAATTGCAAGACGATTAAATAAATGCAAATTACATTGATTTAAGTAAAATAAAATTACATCAATTAAATTACACTAGAATTGCTTAAAACACGACAGTTAAGTGGAATTAAATCACAAATCTAAATTACAATATTGAAAATAGTATTACAATGCTAACTTACATTGATTAAATAATATGATGTAGTATATATGTTAATTTTATATATATATATATATATATATATATATATACATATATATATATATATATTAATCTCTATTTGTGGCGAATGAAAAATTAAGAATTTTGGTATATTATTTATTTATTATTTAATAGATATATTAATTTTTGCATTGCATTTAAATAAAATTAGTTAAAAAAAAAAGAGACACATGTTTGAATTTGATTGGCCCAATAATAATTATTTTTAAAAAAAAATAAGAAGTGGGGGCATGGACCTTAGGTTGGAGTTGGTTCCGCTCCTCTATTTTGGTTTCCGATAAAATCAATCTTGGAATTTTTCATTTTATTTATATAAACTAGGGCTGACAATTTTTGACACGACACAATAATCCGACACGAACACGCACGAAATTAATGGGTTAGTGACACGCCTTAACGGGTTCGTGTCGTTATCGTGTCGACCCAATAAGAACACGAAAATTTCGTGTCGTGTTCGTGTTGGGTTCGTGTTACACGATAAATTATCGTGTTTCGTGTCGTGTTCGTGTCAACTGTTACCCATTAAAAATTAATTAATAATATTTTTATTTTATTATTATTATTTGTTTTTTACTTTTAATTTTAAGCCTAAAAACCTAACCCTCTTCAATATTTTGTTTCATTTTCCCCAAATCGAACGCCGACTCCTAGCCCTACCCATCAGACCTTGCTGCTGCTGCCCCGAGCCACCGTCTGCACCGGCGACGGCGCTCTCACCGGCTCACACAGACTTCGCCGGCGTCGCGCATCGCTCTCCCTCTACCATCAGCGCTGCGTCGCTCAGCGTCGCTTCCCTCTAGGCTCTGATTACTGAACTCGGCTCTCTCACCCACACTACGCTTCACCGGCTGAACCGCGCCGCCTCGTTCAGAGTTTAATTTTTTACTTTGTTAAGACTTGATGTTATTTTGTTTCAGAATTGTTATTCAATCAATATCATGTTATTAGGTTTGATTTTTAACAGGTCAGAATCGTGTTATTGGATCAAATATAGAACGAGTCAATTTCGTGTTATCAGGTCAATATCGTATTATCGGATAACAGGTCATTATCGTGTTATCAGATCGTGTCACTAACAGGTCACTATTGGGTTCGTGTCGTGTTTGTGTTTTAGGCTTAACGGGTCGTGTCGTGTTCGTGTCGAACATTTTCTTAACAGGTCGTGTTCGTGTCGAGCCTTAACAGATCGTGTCGCTATCGTGTCGACACGATAGCGACCCGACACGCACGAATTGCCAGCCCTAATATAAACAAAGTAATGGTATTGTGGGAATTGTTGGCTTTTGGGTTATATTACCGAGCCCACTTATTTTATCCCAGTCCATATTATTAATTCAGGGTTAGTTTATGGATTGGGTTGTGGTGATTCGGGTTTTGGGTTGGTAAATTATTGGAGCGGTTATACGATTTCATACCTGATCCATTTATATGTATGTATACTTACCTACCCGGTTCTCACCTTATGTGTGCGATTCAAGCCCTAACCCTAGCCGTATTCTCTCTTCTCTCTATATTGTCCGATCCTTGTGTGGCCTGAAAGATGTATTCTGGTGGAAGAATTCGTGAGCACGAGTGTAGCCTTGAGAGCTGCTTCCCGTAGTCAAAGCCGGTGGCCGGTTGGAGGGCTAGGGCTCACATACATGTGAGTTCTGAGCCAAAAGCGAACCCCGATCAAGCGAGGCAGGGCTCCGGCATCCTTCCCCAAGTCCGGAAGTGAGAGGCGCATAGATCCAGTCCAGAAGAACAAGGAAGAAGGGCAGTCCAAACTTGAAGAGCGAGAGGTTCGTCTCTCGTGTGTGGAACCCGAGTCCAATTAGGACTCGGTCGGGATCCGACGAGAACCAATCGGAGAAACGGAGCTAAGCAGACCTGATACCTAACAGGTATAAAAATTGGCGCCACCTTTCTTAATTCCTTTGATAGTGTGTTCCTCATTCATGAGTTCTTGTATTAGGGTTGGTGGCAAAGGGTTACCGTAAAATAGGGGTGTTCGCGGTCCGGTTTGGCTGGTTTAGAAGAAAAATCTCGGCCAAACCAATAAGTACAGTTTGAAAATTTTTCAAACCAAACCGGCCAAATAATTTTTTGAAACCAAACCGGTCAAACCATATAAAAACGGTTTGGTCCGGCCGATTTGACGGTTTGAAATGAAATATGTTTCAACTTTCAATAATCTACTATAATTTGTAGAAAACTAGGGCCTAAATACAAATTAATTGATTTCTATTATTTGTTACAAATAATGTAATTTTAATTTTAAAAATCTTATATTTATATTTTAATGTAAAATCAAAATAGACGTGTAAAATTATAAAAATAATGTTCATACTTGATTTATCTTAAAGAAATTATATAAAATAATAATTTTTATTAGGTAATTTTTTATAAAAAAATATAACTAAAATTAGAGTATGTTGGCTAAGAAATTTAAACATGATTAATTGTATGAAAAAGTAGAAGCTTAACAAATGAACTACAAATTATATTAATTACTTATAATATATTTAATATATATATACACATATAAATACGGCCGGTTTGAATTTTCAAACCGTAACCAAACCAAATTTAACCGGTTTCAAAATTTTCAAACCGTCAATTTGAAAATTAAAATTTTAAACCGGCCAAACCGACCAAATTAATTTGAATTGGCTGATTTGACCGATTTCGGCCAAACCATGAACACCCCTACCGTAAAATAAAGTAAGGTCGTACTAGTAATATGTGCCGTCGAGATTGTACTTGGGCCTTCCAACAGGCACTCGGCCTTGATTCCTTTGAGGATGCCCTTTTCTTGCATGCCGATGCCAAATAGGTTCCAATGATAGATTATTGGCCCAACAATACTATATTCTAAGAATATATTAAAAATATTATATATCTCATACTAAATTTAAATTATACTCCCCTGCCTCATTAGTTTTATTTTCCATTTTCGTCTGTCTTGCATAATTAGTCTTATCTCTTAAAATGGAAAATATATCCCCACATTAATAAAATATTAATTCCACTACACTCACAAATATTGATTACTGTGTCCGGTCAAAATGGGACATGACCCAGAACGGAGAGAGTAGTAGTTGTTTTTTATGGAAATTATATTAGTAGGCTAGGGAAATCACTAAATCTATGGTTAACTAGCTGGGCGTCCAATATGATCTAGTGACCTAGTTAAAGACTGTCTATTATGAATTAATTCACTTAGCTAATGCCTTTTAATAAAAGGCTTTTTTTTTGTTCCACAATAAATTCATTTCTTCAAGAATAATTTTTATAGAAATACATACTACTTCCTTTATTCTAATTATTTGGTCCGACTTACTATTTTAGGGTGTCAATTATATGGTCCAATTTTTATATTTGATATTATTTTTCTCTGGTAATTTATAATTACAACCCTCAATAACTTTGGAAAGTGAGAATATTAAATATAATATTATGTAAATGAGAGGTTAATTAATGCTTTAATTAAGGATAATATTGGAAGTTTGTTTAAATTTAAATAATTTTTTATAAACGTGCAAGATCAAATTGGACCATATAATCGGAACGAAGAGATTATTATAACTGTTGGATAACAAGGCTCCCAACCCGTTTCCCAGCCTGTTACACCGCCGGACTCCGACCAGGCTCTGATTGAGCCCAGGTTCCACGCGCTAGGGTTCGAACACCCTAGCTCTTCAAGCTTGGACCGTCTTGAACCGGATCTGGCCGTCGAACCTCTGGAACTCCTCGGATCTCCGCACCTCAGACAGCCCACACAAGAAGGGACGGGGTATTGGCTCAGACCTTACCGTCTGAGCACCCCGACGCCGTCCACCGCCCAAGGGAGTTGTCGGAACAGGAAGCGCTCGCCGAGAGCTCTCACAAACACTCAAGAACTCC
>JAPKLW010000511.1:222527-328188 GCA_026898455.1 Plectranthus barbatus
GAAATATAAGAGAGGCCCAAAGCAATATGGCCACACTAATTCCTACAATAACATAATTAATATTTGTTATTAAGAATCGGAATTCGAAAAGTCCTGTAAATTCTAATTAGAAATTGATCAACTCTAATAATGCATGATTAAATAAAAATTATAAACAGTGACTGGGTACAATAAATCCTACAACATCATTAAGATTTTGAATATATAGAAGCAAAACTAGAAATTATACAGGTGAGACAACATAACTTTATTTATGTGTTTAATAAAGATAGATCTTATTTATTAATTGAATCAACTACACAGTAATTAATTATTATCTTATTTATTTATAAACTTATTTCATTAAATAATAAAAATAATTATATCTATGTAATATAATGGGATATAATTTTTTCGGGGCCCCCGAAAAGTGAGGACCCTAAGCCAAAAGAGCAAAATCATGAAATAGCCATTTTTGCTATAATACATATTGATTTTAGCCAATTTTATGTACATCTCACGAAAATAGCCAAAAGTGCTTTTTTTTTCAAATATGTGTCATAACTTTTCAGGTTTTTTGAATTTTGAGATTTGACAAAAGTAATAAAAATATATATATAAGTAAAAATCTTGGAGGGACCGAGTGCGATTCAATTAAAATTTCGAAAAATGTAAAAACTCAATTTATTAAAAATTAACCGATTAAAAAAAAATAGAGTGCGACCGAGTGCGACTCACTGTCGACACGTGACATCGAGAAAGTGGCCGACACGGTAGCGACTACGAGTGCGACCGAGTGCGACTCGGTCAAAATAAAAAAAAATTAATAAATCAGTCAAATATTCATTTGAAACCCTAAATTGGTCCCCCCCCCCAATTGTTTCGCATTCGACGTTTTTTTCTACATTCAGAATCGCACTCGTTCCCTCCAAACCGGTCGGCCATCGAGCCCCTCCGCCCGTCCAACACCGTCGCCGTCGCCGTCGCCATGGCCGCTGGTTATGAGGTTATTCCCTAAAATTGATTTTTTGCTCTATATATTTCATGAATTAAGCATATTTTAGCAAAATTTGTAGTGAAATTCGTGTGTTATTAATTTGTTTAAAGTGTGTTTATTTTTGGATTTATATTGTTGATAAATGTTGAATTATTTAAGGGTAATTGTTGAATAATTGTTTGGTTAATTTCGTGTGTATGATTTTTTTGATGGAAATTTGTGTCTATTATTAGGGTAATTCGTGGATAATTTAATCTATGAATTTTAATTTATTTTTTGTTTATTAGGGTAATTGTTAAATTATTATATTTGTGGTTTATTAGGTAGATGTAATCGTGCTTTTCACATTTGAAATATATTTTTTATTTATTGGTTTATTTTAATTATATGTGTAGATTTAATTGTTTATTTGAAGAAATTGTTTTGTTTTTTGATTTAATGGTTATTTGGAATTTTTTGTAGTTTTTAGGGTTAATTTATCATTATTTAATTGTGATGGTATTATATGTGCAGATTGATTGGATTAGACGTGAGTTACATGGTGCATCTAGTAAAATAAACTTATGCACTAAAGTTTCGGTATTAGATCACATAGATGTAACATTACGGTCTGTAGGAGGGGGGCAGTTGGTAGAACAGTTTAAGAATGGACCTTTTGGGAACTTATTAAATTGGAAAAAGCAGGGTCCAAGTGCATCTCAAGCACTTTTAGAATTATTAAGTTACCAAATTAGATCTCCCAACCCATCTGAATTATGGTTTTTAATTGGTGGTCAGCCAATTAGATTCTCAGTGACGGAGTTTGCCCTAGTGACTGGTTTTATGTTTGGATCTAGTAGTTTTGATGTTGCTGGACATTATGACCCATCTAGTACTACAGTGTATGTACAGTTTTGTGGTTCTAGGTCTATCACTGCGAGGGATTTGTTAGGCCTATTCAAGGATACGAAAGTAGATAAAACTAGACATGACTTGTACTTGAAGGTGGCTAATCTCCTAGCATTATGGTACTTCGTACTTGGGTATTCGGAGAAGCGCAAGATTGAGCCCTGGATGTATGAATTAGTTGATAGGTGGGATATTTGGTGTGGATTTCCATGGGGTGCATACGTGTATCAGTCTTTACTTCATTATATCACGTATGTTCCCACCACAGTTGCTGAACTTGGTCAAAGCTTTCATCTTGGTGGACCGATCTGGGCTTTGCAGGTAAATTATTATAACGTTTATTGCTTCATTGTTGCGAGATAATTTTAATTAACTAGGACATTTAATTGTGTAGGTGTGGTCTTACGAGGCCATTCCGAAGCTGGGAGCTGAATGTTGTACAGTCAATACGCCGATTGTTATTCCAAGATTTTTGAATTGGAAGTTTAGCAGGCCAGAGGTTAAGAATTGGAGTACTTTTTTTGCTGATCCGAATGTAAGTAATTTCGATAAATATTTTTAGATTTTTAAATATATTTACTTACAATTGCGTTTCTTATTGCAGCTGTCATCCTTGCCTTTTCTATATCCTACTGCTGACGAGGAGCGCACTGCATATTATCTGTCTAGTCAGCAAGAGAATCCCATAGGCGTTGCATTTCACATGGCTGAGAATCCAGTACGCCCAACCAGAAGACGAGATGACGGTCTCCCTATTCTGTTTCGTCAAGCACCCCATGCAGGAGGAAGTGGAGATGGTGATGAGGGGCGACATGATGATGAGGGGCCTCATGCTGATTTTGGATCCACTGCTGGTTATGAGGGTTTAGGGCATGACGATGATGATGATCAGGGGCATAATGTGGGTGGAGGGCCTCGTGAGGGAGGACATGAGGAGCCACAGGACTCCAGAGGATCTCGTAGGCACAGTCGTTCGACCCGACATGCTTCTTCATCGAGTGGGTCCTCTGGTGATTCTAGGAGATTTCGTGGATCACGGAGATTGATTGCGCTGATCCGAGATACAGTATCTTCAGCTGTTACTGCTGCGGTGAATGCTGCAGTGCCAGCTGCGGTTGAGCGTGCATTCCGTGCCAGAGTAGGAGCCGGAGATGTGAGATGGAGAGGGTGCCGGATCAGGAGCAGGTGCAGGATCAGCCGCCAGTGCGTGAGCCCCGCAGGCATAGTTCAGTAGAGACTGGTCGGCGTCGCAGGGCCAGACCAGCTGCTCATGAGCGTCGCAGACATAGTTCGGCACATCCACTTGATATACCCGGGATCCCAAATGATGCCTGCAACTCCGTCATAATTTCACGGGGTTTTACGATTGATCCTTGCCGACGCATCTTTCGTGCAAAATACGCGGCAACAGCTTTGGAACGGATGTTCCGGGATCCTATGCCTGCAAGATTGTTAACGCAATCATGATTACGATGAAACTTGCGTATGATCCAGCAACTACCTCTGCATGATGCCCGTATGAAGAACGAACAAGAGGCACTTCGTTTGCAAGTGTACTCAACGCGAGTACTAGATGAGCGCACCACTTTAAATTCAACACGTTGCTCCATATGCAATAGAGATACGACAATTAGAAGATCGTCCTTCGTATAGAAGATAGAGCCCAATGAAAGTTCCCGATCTAGTATGGCTGCAACATCTCGTACCACTGGTGACTGTGATGAATCCAACGATATAATTGGAACTAGCCAATTATTTAGATCGCCTTCAACTTGACATGAATCCGGGAGAGGATGGGTTGGCATAAGATTGGATATAAACGCACTCATTCCACCAACTGATTGGATCCATGCAGAAAACTCAGCCACCGTAAAATTCTTTAATGCATCAGAATTGATGAAATCTTCATCATCACTTGACTCCTCGGATTCCTCGTCCTCCTCTTCATCATTAGAGTCAACAACACGACCCTCACCTGTTGTGTGGTGATCGGTATTTATGTTCTCCTCCTCCTCCTCCTCGTATGTCTGCTCGTATTCTTCATGGGGAGGCTCATCATTTAAGTTGGGTATTTGGGAGCTCCGAGAACCACCTTCTGATGACGTACCAAAAACTAATGAGTCCCCAAATCTTTGTAGATCTTCCAAACCTGGACTAAAATGCTGGTACGAAGGTGGACTGCAAGATGAAAAAAATGGCCTGTATGGGGATGGCTCCCGATGTGAAGTCTCAACACCGGTACTCGCCGTATAATTCATAACAATATAAACATGCGGCTCCGAATAAAGAGCAATCAATCGTTGAAGCTCTAGATCCGTCACCAACAACGATTTTATAAATCTGCCACTTCGGGATTGGGCAGTGTAATAAATATTATACTCACCGAGTATGGCTTCCGCGTCAAAAATAAGTTGAATGTTGCTTCTTAATGCGGCTATGGAAATGTTGGCGATTGGTATATAAACCAGTCGTTCTTGTCCGCCAATGTAGTTGCACGAGTAATCCCATTGCCCATTGTAGTGAAGAATTACGTTGCACCAATTCTCCATTTTGAGAAACAAAAGAATTTATTTTGATGAAGATAGACAGAGACTGAAAGTGAAAGTGAAACAAAAGCTGTAGTGCGAAGAAATGTTTATGCCACCACAAACTTCACTTCAATTATATAAGTTATAAAGAGTGTCGGCAAATAGTTGAAGGAAATACAATTGATCAAATAAAAAAAATTGAATTGATTTAAATTTTCAACAATATCATGTACGATTCATTACTCTTCACATAATATTTCCAACAACCTATATCATAGGTATGCAGTGTGCATGGACTCATCATATCAATATGTTTGAACACTTTATTGCACTAATATGCAATAGCAAAATAAGTAAAAAATTCTCGTGCAAAATCAACTCAAAAGTATACCAAATAGATTTTTATAAATTAAATAGGAAGAATTAGATTTTTAAAATTTAAATATATATATTTAAAACATGAAAAAAAAAATTGAGTGAGACCGGGTCGCCACCGATCCCACTCGGTGGCACTCGGGTCTCACTCGGTGGGACCCACAATATATATTTTAAAAAAAATTAAATGAGTGCGACCGAGTCGCAACCGTTCCCACTCGGTCGCACTCGGTTCGCACTCATGTGGAATTTAAATACAAAAAAAGTCGAGTGAGACCAGGATTTTCCATTTTAATTTTTAAAAATCCAGATAGCTACCCTAATTATTTATTTTCGTGGGTAAATAAATAGATTTTGGTTCATAAATCTATAAAATTAGTTATCAACAAATTTTAACTAAAAGATTAGACATATATGTCAGAATAATTGCAATCAAATGATTTGTAAACTAATTCCAAGGCTAAAAAAATTGTACTTTTGGCTAAAATTGCAATGAGTTAATAAAAGTGGCTAAAAGTGATATGTGTTATAAGAAAATGGCTATTTCAGATAATTTAGACAAGCCAAAACCCCTCCCGCCCACCTTGAGAGCCGGCCTTGAATACAATAATATTCCTAAGTGAATCCAAATACAACAAACATATAAATAAAATAAAAAAAATGCGATTAATCGAAAATTGAAATCTTTATCAAAGTAAAAAAATGAGAGGATGATAACTCGAAAGCATTTGTTATGATATGATTAGTAACAATTAACTTGGCATGGGAGTGGGATTAACATCATAAAAGTAAAATAATTAGCTGCAAGTTAGGCTGCAGCCCAGAACGTGGGGATGACTAAATCAAAATATTTAGGTGAGAGTTCGGCGTCGACCACCTTCTTTTCTTAACCAATCATCATTGGAAATCTGCAAACATATATTTTCGATCTAAATCAGGATCCTAATATATAATATCGAAAATCTAATTAAAATGATCGGTGCCCCAATATTAATTTATATAATCGATTTTACAAGGAGGAATGAATTCTAAGCATCTCAGCCTTTTTTTTTAATGACAAAAGATAGGACAGTAGTATTACTCAAAAATCATGGATTAGGGAGAATTTTCCTTCCAAATAATAGCAGTAGCTCCATTATGTCATAATTTATGAGCATCTATATTTGTTTCTCAAAATATATAAAAGAATCCTATTAAATGACTTTCTTGCAGCTCAGCAAATATTGCTACCATTTTTTTTTCTTATAATAGAATCATAGATGGAATTGCTATTAGATTTCAAACCGAATAGAATGGGTGATGAGCATCTTATTCTTGCACTATAATCATTTTTCATAATGTATTTATAATAATAATAATAATAAATATTGAAGAAAAGTAAGCAGGATTTTGTAGTCAATGTTTGCGTTTGAAATTGAAATTTGGAATGAGAGGTGGCAATTGCGCGTGATGTGAATTCGGTACCATCACTATTTTTGTTAATATAAATTTAAATTTGAGTTTATATAGTAATACATTCTAAATTTTGATATATCTAAATAGAGTGGGATTTTTATTAAAACTTAAAAGCAGGATATTTCAAATTAATACATTAATTTCAAAATATAATCACATATTGTTTTGTGAGATATTTATGTGATTTTACATATACATATTTTAGTATAACAAATAATGCATTCAATAATGTATCATTTACATTGTTTATTAAATAATTATATATAAAAAATCCCAGTCCCGCAAATGTTTTTGCCTACTTCTTTACTCTCCAAATATGAGATTAACAATGTATCATTCATCATAAAATATAAATTTGCCAATCTGATCCTGCAAATGTATTACTGAAACTAAATTATATTGAAAATTATATAAAGTATTATTTCTTTTTAATTTCCTCTCTCTGGACAGATTCTCTAAAATAGAAATTTCAAAACTGACCTAAAAACTCAGGACTTGTAGTTGTAGCAGACTGCCAAGAATTATGAAAAGCAACTTGATTTTCCATTTATAGCGTAACAAATATCCAAGAACTTCTTCAACAATTTCTCCATTATTTCAGACTGACCAATCAAGATCGGAAATACTCCATAAAATTGCTTTGAATCAATCAGATAATTGCTTTTATATAATCATCATACTCAGATCTTAGACTCTGTTTACTATATATTAAAACGCATCTCCAACCCCACTTCGTGCACCCATTGACGCCCTCTTCTCTTTCTCTCCCTCCCCTCACACTCACACACACACACGCACGCACTCACAGTGAAGAGAGAGAGAGAGAGAGAGAGAGAGAAGCAAAGAATGGCCGGAGAGAGGGCAACGCCGGTGCTGATGGATGAGCTAGACATAGTGATACCCACAATTAGAAACCTCGATTTCTTGGAGATGTGGAGGCCATTCTTTGAGCCGTATCATCTCATCATAGTTCAAGATGGTGACCCCTCCAAGAAAATCCATGTGCCTGAAGGCTTCGATTACGAGCTCTATAATCGCAATGATATCAACAGAATTCTTGGCCCCAAAGCTTCCTGCATTTCTTTCAAAGATTCTGCTTGCAGATGCTTCGGCTACATGGTTTCGAAGAAGAAGTATATCTACACGATTGATGATGATTGCTTTGTAAGTACACCATTTCTGTATTTATGCGACTGTGTTATGATTTGTGTTGGAGCATAAAATGTTGAACTTTTGTGTGTGATGAAAGATTAGATCTTTAAGCTGTTTGGGGTTTTGGGATTTGGAAAAGTTTGGATCTTGGGGCTTTTTTTACATGGGTTTTCGGTTTGTGGAATGATTTGGGAATTCTGCAATGTTGTGATTTGAATTGTGTTTTGAGTAAGTTAGACTTGATTTAGTTTGATTTTGTTGATGATCTTATCAAAGAATTGGTCATGAATTTCGATCCGGAGTCCCATTTTGAGTTGGGAATTACTCCTATGATGATTAGCTGTGGCAAATTTGTTTGTTATGTTAGATATTTGATGTTAGTCTATTGATTTGTATTTATACAATTTGACAATGATGTTTGTGCTAAAAAAATGCCACTGTAAAACTAGCACTAGCATGTAGTTGATCTACTCATAGAAAGTGTCAACTCCACTTGTGAAATTGAAACAATGAGAAAGTTTGTCACCATCTATGTCGGTGTTATGAGGTTGAAAGGGCTGATCATTACCTTTGTAGGTTGCAAAAGACCCCTCTGGCAAAGACATCAATGCTCTGGAGCAGCACATTAAGAATCTGTTGAGTCCATCCACTCCCCATTTCTTCAACACCCTTTATGATCCATACAGGGAGGGTGCAGACTTTGTTCGTGGCTATCCTTTCAGCCTCCGTGAGGGTGTCCCGACTGCTGTCTCTCACGGTCTTTGGCTCAATATCCCTGATTATGATGCACCTACCCAGCTTGTGAAGCCTCATGAGAGGAATACAAGGCACACATCTTTGCCAAAACCATCAAGTTTTCATAGATATGCTGCTAAGGCTATCCTATATCTTGGTTCTTTTTTTTTTTCCTCTGCAGATATGTAGATGCTGTCATGACAATCCCCAAGGGTACCATATTCCCAATGTGTGGTATGAACTTGGGTTTCAACCGTGATCTTATCGGACCAGCCATGTACTTTGGCCTCATGGGCGATGGCCAGCCAATTGGGCGATACGATGACATGTGGGCTGGCTGGTGCACCAAGGTTGCCTTGGACTCTTTTTTTCCATTCAGCTTTATATCTAATCATAAATCTTGATAAACTTAATATGCAAATATTTCCAAATGATGAAATTCTTGAGGATGACAATTAAAACAGCCAGCTTTCCTCCTACAAGACTTGTCTTTGTGTGAAGATCAGCTCACATGTGAAACTGATAATTTCAGGTTATCTGTGACCACTTGAACCTCGGGGTGAAGACGGGCCTCCCGTACATCTGGCACAGCAAAGCCAGCAACCCGTTTGTGAACCTGAAGAAGGAGTACAAAGGCATCTTCTGGCAGGAAGAGATCATCCCATTCTTCCAATCTGTAAGCCTTCCAAAAGAATGTGTGACTGTTCAGCAGTGCTACCTCGAGCTCGCGAAGCTTGTGAAGGAGAAACTCTCGGCCGTGGATGAGTACTTCACTGCGCTGGCAGATGCAATGGTGACATGGATTGAAGCTTGGGATGAACTCAACCCTCCTGCAGCTAACGCAGTCTCCAAATGAGTTGGATCATGCATGTTTTGTTTCCTCATGGTTGGATCCTTTTTCTTAGTTTTACTACACGATTTTGTTGTGGAGTTTCAAGATTAGATTCAAGCATTTGCTGCTACTATTGTTATAACATTCTTATATCTTATATATTTCAGTTATGGTATGGTATGGAGATATCAGTTCTTATTTGGTTTGTATTATTTTTAGCCGATTTCTCTTAAGAAAATTTTATGATATTTTACTTTTGTTTGATTAAAGAAACTACGTTAACATTGTATCCACTGTTTGAAATATGGTGGGCTTTGTTTTTACAAAAATTATATTCTGGTTTCTTGTTAATGCACTATTATTTAAACAATATACTAATCTATAAATACATGAAAAGAAAAAAGTCTACCATAACCGTTCCCGTCAAAAGTTTTTTTTTTTTTTAATTTTATATTATTTATTTATTTTTCTATTATATTACACAAAATTAGATATAAAAATTATAGATATACAATTATAATATAAAATATAACAAAATTATATATTTTATTTTTTCATTAAAATATTTTATTTCACCAATTTATTAAAGGAGATAATTGTGTTTTCCGTGCAACGTTCCGGTGTAAATCTAGTGTTCTGAAAAAAAAAGTGTTTTTACCCTCGCAATATGCAAGGAAATTAAACAGCATTTTTCTCATTTTTTTATTTTTATTTTTTATTTTATATAAAAAACTAGGTCTTCTCAAAAGGAGGAAGAAAATGAAACTAAAAATGCTTTGGAATATTCACTCTTTAAATAGATGGGCCAGGCTGAAGGTGATCCAATTTCCACTCCCACTCAGCTGTCAGTTGTTTATGTGAGATAAATAATAAGTATTTCTTTTTCTAAAAAAAAATTAAAATAAAAAGTACTCCCTCTGTCCCGTTGAAGTAATCTCACTTCCCATTTTTGTTTGTCCCATAAATTAGTCCCACTTTCCTAAAATGACAAACTTTTTCACACTCACGAATAAAATATTAATTTTACTACACTCACAACTCTTAATCTTCGTGCCGAAAAGAAAAGAGACTGACTACTTATAAGAGACGGAGGGAGTACTTAAAAAAAAAAAAAAAGCGTCCAAGAGATTAACAAAACCATCTCCCAAATCCCAGAAGAATATAATTGTCGAAGAAATAAGTCATTTATAACCAAAAAACTATTTCTTTAAATCTATTAATTTAAAATAATTTCAAGTTCGTTGTAAAATATTCATATTGGTTTATTAACATTTTCAATAACAAACATGTTTTAAAATAAAATCAATCTGTATGTATTTCAAAATGGATTATTAAAAATAACAAAAAAAGCTGCAGATTACGCAGAAAATAAATTAGTTTTAATGAACCCCCAACCCGAGAAAGAAAATGGACGGGAATATGAAGGAATTTGACACAAATATGTAGAGCCTCCAATAAATACTCCTTTCGTCTCATCACAATTATCATGTTTCTTTTTAACACAAAAATTAAAAATTGTAAGTGTAAAATGAATTAGTGAGATTAATATTTTATTATTGAGTGTGAAAAAATTATCATTTTTTATAATGTAACAATTCAATTGGGACGCCCAATTTAATAAGTGTGGCAATTCAAGTGGGACGGAGGGAGTACTATACATTTCCCGATCAACAAAAAAATATATAATTACATATCCAAAGTTTATAAACCTGCATATTATTTAAATTATTCCAAATAATCTATCAAATAACTAATCACTGATATGGTTATCCAAAATAGTTTTACTAGAAAAGGAGAAGAGAGGATCGGCGATATAACTTTTTGTATAAATAAATTTTCACGGTAAAAATGTTTCTAAAATATAATTATTCTTATATATACATTCTCACTTTTAAAAAAGTGTTCTAATGCGAAGATATTCCCCAATAAGAGGATGTCTACTTCTAAAAAAAAAAAAACAAAAAAACACAATAGAATCTGAAAGGAGAAAAAACAAAAAATGATTAAAAATTCAGAAAAACATAAAAATCATTGGTTATAAGGTTATATATTGAAATTATTTGTCATCTTCGCCAGTTCTTTGCCTAGTCTAGTACGCAGCTGAAGATTAATATGCGCCAAATAAGCATCATATATGTGTACCATATGATTTCGAATGCTGATTTTCATAGCAACCCAGTGAGTAAGCAGGAATACAGGTAACACAATCTACAAAAGAAAAACAATCATAAACAGATGTTAACTACTTATAGAAAATACTAATCTTTTGCACCAAATTGTAATATTAAAGTTCATACCGTATCTGCACCATACCAATCTTTTGACACCGCATTTTTTTTTACCTTTATAGAAATCCAAGAGGTCATCTGGCTCCAGGCAGGGTCCTCGATCTTGGCGATAATGATGCCTCATCAAAAACTTATACAAAATAGAACAACAGTATTAAATACTTATTACTAAAGAATATATAAAATAATTTATGGTTGAATACTTCACTTACAAAAATTTTGGTTCAATAATCCGAATAGTCGAATCTGCGATCATATCCGTATCCCTCTTGTGGCCCTCCGTCTCCTCCAGCCTCTGTCTGGTCTCACCACCAGATACACTCCTCCTCCTCCTCCTCTCCGCGTCCTCATGGCTCTATCTGGTCTCACCACCAGATACACTCTTCCTCCTCCTCCTCCTCTCCTTCTCCTCCAGCCTCTGTCTGGTCTCACCACCAGATACACTGCTCCTCCTACTCTCCGTCTCCTGCTCTGTCTCTATATGAGCCCTACGACTACAATCACGATCCAAGACCTCTCTGAAGGCTGCATCATCTACATCTGTGCAATGACGACATCTAGATGCACATAATAAGTCTGTAACTAGGGGGATCACCATCTCTGTCAATGCCTCATGAATAATGGTCCAGATACTATCCAATATGTTCCCAGATCAGCGATGTCTCCTAGTATCACGAGAATCCCCACTGGAAAAAGATGCATGATGCCTCTGACGAGTGCGTCTACATGACGGTGTAGAGGTCTCCGGCTGTGATCCTCCCAAATTTGGTGGCTATGATCCTCCCTCTGTCTCCCCACCAGCTCCTCTCCCCACAACCCGTCCAGCACCCCGTCCTGCAGCATGTACTGGATTTTCTGGCAGTCGGAACTATACCCCAATCGGATTGTTCATCTCCGAAAAAGTAAAATACATCATTTGCTTCTCGGCAAGAGCAGCGACCAAATTTGAAGCCACTTCAAGCTGTGAATTAGAGAACTAACAATTAGAAAAATATTAAAGGATAATCTAGATAGCCAACAAATTGCATACCTCATCTTGAATAAAGAATTGCCCCCAATCAATCGTCTCTGGTCTCGTGAACTCCCATTTCACAAATCGAGGGAGTGCAATAGGCCTTCGCAGAATAGCGCATGCAAGACTTAACTTAGGAATGGCCTCATAGGCCCACACCTACAAAAAACATAAAAAATTACACTCTTGTGGGGATAAGAATTAATTAACAAAACTAAATTATACCTGTAACGCCCAAATAAGTCCGCCTAAAGTAAAGCTCCCTCCACTGATTCCATCTGCTCTGGTTGGGGCAAGGTCTAAATAGTAACATAAACACTGAAAAAAATATTCCCCCATGGAAATGAATCCCACCTACCCAAATCCTCAACAAGAACATATACCCAACTCTCAATCTTTCGTTTTTTCAGAAAGTCTTAAAGCAAAATTTCACGCTGCTAATATATTAGTCACCCTCAAGTATAAATCCTTATTAGTGCGTTCTATTTTTTTATCCATAAAAATCATCAATAAATCTCTAGCACTAAGATTCTTACCCCACAAACTGTACGAAAAACAGAAGTGCTAGAATGATCATGATCGGCACAGGGATCAAAAGCACTAGAACCAAAAACAAATTTTGTAACTAATGCAAATTCAGACGCTCCAAATTCTATAATCTGCCCATTAATACGAAACCATAAAGCATTAGGGGATTCACTAGCAATTTGATAGCCTAATAGCTCTACCAATGGTTGCGATGCACTAGGACCATTATTTTTCCAAATTAATTACTTACCGAACGGCCCATTAATAAATTGATTAAGCAACCCTTGACCCCCAATTGAATATAATGTATCACTAATAGTATCTAAAGTGGTCACTTTAGTGTATAAGTTCATTTTAGTAATTAGACCACAAAAAGAGGGCCTAATCCACTGTGGATGCACAAATCAAACACAAAATGCAACAATTATGAAATATTCACCATATTTCTAATTTATAAAAATTCAAAACAAATTGAAAAATTAAACAAATTCAAAAATTTCACAATTGAAACAAATTCATAATTCCACAATTTCCAAACATTAAATCGATGTAAACATGTAGTAGCAACAAAAAATAATTTAACAAACTTAAACATTTTTCATTCAACATAATTCATATATAACACACATGTAAATTATTCAAATCCAACATACACCCATTCCATCCTATACATCCAAACATGTAAATTATTCAAATCTAACATACACACATTCCATCCTATACATCCAAACATTCGAATAAACAAGAATTTCTACCAAATATTGTTCTATTTTTCGCAGAAATAACCGACAAAATTCAGAAAATTTGAAATGGGTAGGGGAGTCGGATTCAAGCTTACTTGTTGAATATTTTCGTCCATCACCAAATAGCAAATCGGAACAACTGTTGGAAGAAGGTGGTTGGATTTGCCTATGAAAGGGAAGGGGAGGGGGGATCGAAGCCGACAGGAGTAAATGGGAAAAATATGGAATTTCACGTGTATGACATAATAAAAAAATTCAAAATTTTGACCAGGTCAAAATCGGTCGGTTTCGAGTCGGTTTCGTCGACATCGGTTCCGACCCGGGTCCATTTTGGATAACGGGTCGATTTCGGCCGATTTTGAGTGAGAAGAACGGGTTCGGATCTGATAGGAATTGGGTCGGTTTCATTAACAAAGAAATTAATTTAGTTTCAAAATTTATTCCAATTGGGGTCGGATCCGGGTCTGTTTCAGATTTTATTAATTTTTTTTTTCAAAAACCTAAATCATGAATATTTTCTAATTCGAATTTTTTTAACATCCAAATATTATTTAAATCATAAAGTTAATATAAATTAAATTAATATTCATTGTTGTTTGAAAAAAGTATAATGACTCATTATTTTAATAGAAAAGTATACTTTTGGGTATTTTTTATATGTATTATGAGAATTGGATATTTTTTTGAAATGTCAATTAATGTAAATGTGTATTTTGTGTTTTCACTCTATTTATAAATGCCGATTTCTTTTAAAAAAATAAAACCATACATATAGGAAATGAAATTTTATATGTTTACTATCAATGGGGTAGCATGAAAAGTCCAGTCCCCTATTCTCAATCGGTTAAATGTCAGCATCTTTTGGGAACAATATATATTAATAATTATTGTGCTCAATATTATTTAAATCAAATTACTAGATTAAAGCCAAATTCATAATTAATTGTTACAACCTAGTTAATCAAAAGTTTGAAAATTAAAGTGATATAATAATCCATTTGATTAAGTTCCGGTCAAAATAGAGACTCGGTGTAAAATTTATTCAAGCCGAAAGCTGTTAGAGTTTAGAACTAAAAATATGTTTTTAGTTTGAATTACAAAAATGTGAATATTTTTCACATTAGTGGATTATTCACGTCCACCCTCCATTCTAGCTTGTATTTTTTACGTGACCTTTCTTTGTAAGCCTAAATTCACATTTAAGCTTTATTATGCAGTTGTAAATTATTTCTTCATCTTAATTAATAGGAATCCATGGGTCCCAATTGTCTGAAAATCGAGCCTCAATAATACTAATATTATTAGAATTTTGATTAAATGTAAAAATAATGTCTCTATAATTAAAATGCTCTTCTTTGACTCCTCTTTTAACTGTAACTAAAAAATTAGTATTCAAATAAAGTTTAAACGAGCTGAGGAGGACGGAAGAAGAGAATCAAATTACAGATCAATTTAGAAAGCTTCTTCTCTCTTGATCGGCATGGCATGGCATGCATAATAGTATTAGTATAATATAATAGAATGATATATGATATAGTGGGAGGGAGGTAGAGGTAGGGCATGCGGGAAATGGAAGAGGTTCAGCCAGTATATGTAATATGGATGAGTCTAATCGAAAGTTCCGAAAATAGATAAGAAACAGAGGAAGCATAGATCAAATGATTGTGCCCTAAATCCATATAAAACATCTGCCAACTCATCCATCTACTCTCTTTCTTTTTCTTGCATGCATGGCAATCTTCCCCCAACTCCTCAGGAATCTAGCTAGCTTCTGCCCACATCAATCAAAACCAGACCAGTACTCCACACATATATATATATATATATATATATATATATATATATATCATCTTCCACCACCGGACATGCACGCACCTCTCTCTCTCATGTATCATGTATGCATATGAATAGTACTGCTGAGGCTAACAAGAAATAAAGTGTATGGTGTGGTAAATAAGAAAATAAAAGACATAGTGAAAAAGGGGTTACACGAGCAGAGAAAGTAGTGGAAATGGAGGGTGATATTTCCAGAAATGGAAAAGAAAAGATAAGTCCCATCCCATCAAGTAAATGGGTGCTATAATCACGATGGTGACGGATGATCTAGGGTTGCGTCCATTTCAGCTTTCTTCTTTGATGCTTGCACCCACTATTTCACTTTGCTTTACATGGAATCACTTCAATTCAGGTCAAATTCAACTTCTTTTTGCTTCCATTTGGAATAAACAATGTACCTGGTCTTGCCTCTCTTGTGGGCTTTTTTTCATACGGAATATTAGCTACTCCCAATTAATTATATTATATTATATTATATTATATTATATATGCCTTGCCTTCTTTACTTTTCATCTTACCATCTTCTCTATATGTATATATTTTCTGCTTTTCATCAAAAAATACCCATGCACTAATGGTGGTCATATTGCAACTCCTATATCCTCCATCTAACTATATATTAATGCTTCATACCATAGCTCCAGATATATACTACAACATTCAATGTGTGTGTGTGTGTGTGAAGTCGAAAGAAAGACACATTGTTTCCTCCCATGTATCTGTTATGATTCATACAATAGATATTATATGTTGATTCCTAGATTCTTGGTCTGTTTAGGAGAAAAAGAGATTCCTTCATACACACGATCAAGATTTTGTAAAGCTTCTATTCTACGATGTGAAGAGGAAATGATTGGAGAAATTTGATGATAATGTGTATTTCCAGAAAGTTCCGATGCAATTTGTTTGTACCTTATTCATGCTTAGCCCTTGTTCATGAACACGATCAATTCTCTTTCTATAATTTTAGTTGTTCATATTTACGAAGTTCAAATGCACCCTTTAACTATTTCTAAAGAAACAAATTAATTAATCAATAAATTCTTTTTTATTTAGCTTGAAATAAATCCTTTTGCTACTTTAAAGAGGAGCAGTTGGACATTAATTACTACTGCCCCTTTAGTTTCACACAAAAACACACCTAGGGATGGTTCGGTACGGTATACCGGATATTTTTTTCCATACCTTATACCTTACCAAAATTTACGGTATGAGGAAAACTCATACCGTTACCGTACCTAAGTTTTCGGTATACCTTAGTTCGGTATACCGAATCTTCGGTATAATTTCGGTATAAGTCGGTATGGTTTCGGTATGAGATAATTTATATACTATTACTTCGACAAATCAAATTCTTGAAATGATTTTGGCATGACATAATCTATATACCATTTATCTTATCATTATTTCAATATACCGTTAACATACAAAATCTTTTTGATATATTTTGATTTTTATAATTTTTTCTGTTGATATTTAATTAAGAAATATGTTTATATTAATAATATTGTTAGGTGAAAAGAGAAGATATGATTTCATTCTTAATTTATATGATTTTATTTTTAATTTATTATTTTCAAATAATAATAAAAATAAAAAATATTATTATATTTTCGGTACGGTATGTACCGGTATACCTTCAATATCAGGATTGTCATACCGTTACCGTACCAAAAATCTTTGGTACGGTATGATACCTTACCGAAAATGACGGTATACCAAAATTTCGATAATTTCGGTATTTTTTCGATACGATATGTCCGGTATTTCGATATTTCAGTATTTTTCCCCATCCCTAAACACACCTACAAATATAGAAGCTCCTCCATATTTAATAAATTATACTCAGTCAGTTTCTTCAAGAAAATTAAGCAATCTTTTACGAACTCATGAATAAAATCCCTCAAAAACTTAGGAAATAAAATAATCAACATCCCTAACACGAATAATTGGCATTTAAAAGGTGCATGTATTTTCGAAACTAAGTTTATAAGTAAAGACATTGAATACTTTATGGAAGGCACAAGACTTTTAATACTAAGCCGAATAATATATTTCATGATAAAATCGACAGCTGTGAATGAGATATATCGAATGAAAAACGATTCACAGTTTTTTTTTGGATCATCAAAGAAAGTGTAAAATTGCTTCATTGATAATTTAGTCAAGTGATCTGACTATATGTGTCTACAATCAGAAATTGGTCAATTGCTCCCCCAACAGTGGCGTATGTAGGGGTATTTTGGGTACACTTGTACCCCAAAATAATTTTTTTCTTTTATAAATTTATACTTTACTATTATTTATTAATATTTTTACATAATATTTATATATATTTTTACATAATGTATCCCTATTTTCAGATTTCTGGATATGCCTCCCCCCCAGTGACTATTTGCACATTCTCTCCTAAATTTATAGATAGTATTGCATGTAATATTGTAAAACTAAGTCCTTTAGGTGTTAGACGATCTTTATTCGATCCAAAAGTTTAAAATTGCCCCGGCTTGTTTTGCATATTTGGTGTAAGCGCTACTCAGACGGCCACATAGTCGGGTTAGGCGGCGTTCAAGCAGCAACCTAGATGCCCATTTTTAATTTTTTTTAAAGAATAATTAAATTTTGTATAATTTTAATTTTTATTTTAAAAAAAAGTGAGGCAATGGATTTATCACCGCCTAGGCTGCCTATGTAAGCATTACTTAAATGCCCAACTAATATTGTTTAAGGAGTTTTGCAACCATGATTATATATTACATATATAACTCAAATTTAATCTCATGAAGAGTATTAGTGAATTTTAGCAAAATCCCATACAAGCTAGTTTTCAAACATCATGTGTTTATACTTTATATCGCAGATTAATCATTCTCAACTGTTGACTTTAAAATCAACATATGGATTCAAATTCTTCAATCCGAAATGACATCACACACAAATTTATTTTGTGTATATATATGATAAATAGTTACTACCAGGTTGTTGAATTTCTGATGGTGGGCATGCCATTGCCACCCCTATAATTTGTCTGGTAGTCCAAAATGTTAACACAATGTAGCCAGCTTAGTAACCCTAGAATTTCCTCTTTCATGATACTCTCCCAACACCATCACCCTGGTAAGAAACTCAAAACCCTAAATTTCACTTTATACATATCTCTCTCTGTATATATATGCACATTCATCACTGTTTTCTTCCTCTCCATCTATCACATACATCTTTTGCAAACACACAACCAATATCTAGCTATCTATTACCACCATGGATTTGGTTCAACCAGCTTCTGAGCATGTTTGCTACGTCCGCTGCACCTTCTGCAACACCGTTCTCGCGGTATTCTTACATTTAATTCGAAACCATGATGTGTGTTTGATTATAATTATTGATGTTAATTTGTTTAAGGTTGGAATCCCATGCAAGAGGCTGTTGGACACTCTGACAGTGAAATGTGGACATTGCAGCAATCTCTCATTTCTTAGCACAAAACCTCAGCCTCAAGGACACTGCTATGATCATCAAACAGCCCTTCATTATCAGGTCGTTTTTTTATATACTCTATACTCCATCTGAATACATGTTACTTACTTCTCTTGGTAATTTTTTTTGTTTTCTCAAAGGAAATCCTTTCTATTTTATCAGAAATTTAACTACAATTAAACAGGCTTTCTGCAGTGAGTTTAAGAAGGGCCAGTCTGCATCGTCGTCTTCCTCCACTTCCACCGAGCCCTTGTCTCCGAAAGCTCCTTTTGTGGTCAAACGTACGACACACCCACACGCACACTCATATAATATGAATGATCAGCTGGCCTTAATTCGATTCAATACTATGATTTGATTATTTCTTGAGATATTAGTTTACTATATATGTTTTTAAATCTTGGGAGTCTGTGAGAAAAGTGAAAAAGCATGCTCTACAGATTTTTATTGACAATTTTTTTTTTTTTTTTGCAGCACCTGAGAAGAAGCATAGGCTTCCATCTGCTTACAATCGATTCATGAAGTGAGAGAGTCTTTTCTTCTTTTATCTCTATTTTCTTATGTAAAAATTAAAACAAGAAAGTAATCACACATGATATCTCTTTTACCTTTTTTTTTTATTGTTTTTCTCCAGAGAAGAGATACAGCGCATCAAAGCGGCCAATCCAGAGATACCACATAGAGAGGCTTTTAGTGCAGCTGCAAAAAATGTGAGTCTCTTCATTTGAACATGCATCAGAAACCCTAGAAAGATTGCTCTGACCTCAGACTATATTATATGGTGATTTTTATATGGTCCAATGAATTGAAAAATGTTGCTGAAACTTATAATAAACTAATTTGTTCTTGAAAATCTTTCCTCAAACAAGGTATCCAAACATTTTCATTAATCTGTTAATTTCGTATCTAGTTTTTTGATTTCGAGTTTTTGTGGCAGTGGGCTAGGTACATTCCAAACGCCCCACAGGCGTCTGGTTCCAGCAGCATTAACAAGGTAAAATTACAATCCTAATTTCATGTTTATTTTTGTGTGATTTAGCATTAATTGTGGTCATATCTCTAATCTCTCTCTCTCTCTCTCTCCAAATGGTCATTGGTGCAGGCTTGATATACATGAGTCAAAACTGGAGCAAGCTTGGTTGGGGGTGATATCAAGAAAATGTTGGCTGGTTAGTTTGAAGACAAGTTAGGGAGTGGAAATATCATGTTGAGTTGCTAATTTGTCTTGGGTTTTTAATGTTTGTAGCTAATTAATGGTGTTTCAGCATGACTGCTTTTGTTAATGAATGCCAATCAATAATTATTTAAGGATTTATTCATGTATTAGCGCTAGCTGATCACATTAACCAAGGATTAATGCTCATCTCCACTTCTTTATTACCTACTTTTCTAATTAAAAAAATGGTATTCATCATCAACATACTATAGATATTATGCGTTGAATATCATATCATAGTCAAGAACTAATTAACTAGCAATTTTGTTTTGTTATTTCTTTTAATAAAATGCATTGATTTAAGTTCTCGGATAACTCAAACCCATGAGCCGCATTTAGAAGTTAGAAGCAAATATTGTTCAAACATTTTTATTTGTCCAAAACCACATAGGCGCTTAATTGAAATTTGTTAGATCAATTCAAACTTAGACGGCCAAAATTCTTGTTGAGCAGGATGCCAAATTATTCATCTAATACTTGGGCTTATAATGCAGCTAGCTAGCTCTCATCATTAATTATAATTAGTTCTAGCTTATATAAATTAGTTATAAAGTTCAATATAAAAAAGTCTTATGTCGGAAGATATCAATATGGTTTATTATTGTGGATTTATGCCCCTAAAACATAGAATTATTAATTATAAGCTATATATGAATGTATGAACTTCTTTTTAAAAGATTAAAAAAAAAAAAGTCTAAGCCACAATATACCATATAGTTATGGCGACTTCCTTTTCATCTTCATTGGCCATCCACTGGTAATAAATGCTGGTTTTATTTATTTTTCTATTCATACTCAGCATATAATAATAATATTCATCAGTTTCATGCATGTTTTTGTCAGTGAATGGCTTCATCTTTAGTTTCATCTCATGGGACAAAAAGAAATATATTTTGTTAAAAATATAAAATAACTTGTGTGTTTTTGTCATTGAGCATAATTGTTTGATTATTGTAATAGAAAACGTAACAAACAGAATTTAAAGTAGATTTCTTATTTACTGCCTAGATTAATATTTTATTTAAGAATGATTTAGTCATATAAGTAAGATGAACTTATTCAGTTCCAACTTCCAACATTCATTTCTACTATGCAATTTCTCAGATAATTCTATTCCTATCTCATTATTCGATGGCAAACGTTAACACTTAACATGCAACATCTACTAAAAGTGTTGTAGTAATTTTTAACTTGGGGTGCAAGTGGTTTAAGTGTATTATTTGTATATGATAAATTATGAATTGAAACTTAAATGAAAATATCTAAATAGGATAATATTTAAAATTAATACATTCTATTTTTAAAAAATATGGTAGTATAACGGATCTCATTCTTAAGTACGTGAGAGATTGGGAGTCAAATCTTTTTAAACCTCATGATTTTAATATTGTAACGCAAATTTTTTTTTTTTAAAAGTGTAATATCTGAAAGTTGATTAAATTAATGGTGTATTAATATAAATAATTATTTTGTATGGTCCCTATCTAATCAAAGTTTTGCAAAGTTAAACCAACAATGTCGACTGCACGTGCTTCGTATCTTCTTGTTTTAAGTTTATTTCAAAGAAAAAGTTCATGGTATGGCTAATGAAACTCACTAATCAGTAACTATTAGTTAAATAATTGCTAGAAAATATAAAAATATATCTTGGAAAGGTAATTTAATTATTCAAATAAGTTGAATTTTACATTTAATATTTACTCAACAAATTAATAAAATAAATTTCTTTAGGCAGGCCGAGGCCTTGCCTGCTGAAAAGTAACATAAAATTATATCTTTAACCAAAACTAAAAGTGGTATCTTCAACATCTTTAGCAATGGATCAATTTCAAATTCGATTAATAAATATATAAAAATCTTTAAGTGAGAGATTTTATTGTAAAATCTCTTTTCTTCTACAAAGTAAACTAAGAGTAATTGTAATAATTAAAAATAAATGAGAGGATGCATTAATTAATAGGGATGTGCACGGTCCGGTTTGGCCGGTTTAAGGGGTAAAGTACGGACAAACCAATAGGTACGATTTGAAATTTTCATAGACCAAACTAGCCAAATAATTATTTCAAACCAAACCGGCCAAACCATATTAAAACGGTTTGGTTCGGCTGGTTTATACGGTTTGAAGATTATTCAAATAATAATATTACAAAAAATGAAATGTCAATTTTATTATTAGATATTAATGAAATAATGATACACAAAATAAAACTAATATAAATATATCTCGCTTGTCATTAATTATAAATATGAAATAAGTAATAAATAAATAATATTATGGTTGCAAGAAATAATTAAATATAAGTTGATTTATAGGTTTACAATTCGAAAGAATATAAGCATCGGACATATATATCAATATAATTGATATTTTAGCTTTCTATCAAATAATATTTTATTATCATTATTATATTTAAAATTATATTATTTATATGGCCGGTCCAGCCAAAACGGCCGGTTTCATCCTTCAAACCATTGGCCAAACCAAATCATTTTGAGAATTTTCAAACCAACACGACCAATCATTTTTCTAACCAGCCAAACTGACCAAATTAATTTGATTAGGCCGGTTTGACTGATTTCAGCCAAACCGTACACACCCCTATTAATTAATGTAATTGAGATTAGGCACAGTTTATTCCTCTCATATTAATTCAAGAAAAGAGTTATAGGAGAAGTCCCTACGCTGTTAGGGTTTTGTAACACTAGTGGTTCTCTTCTCGCCGCCGTGGCGTCTTCGTCTCAAATCCTCCTCATCTAGCTGGATTTTGAGTCTTCCAAGTCCTCTTAGTCGTGCCTTTTATCTTCTCTGTGACTCTTTATATTTTACCTTCCTCTTTCGCTTCCCCCTGGTTATATTGCGCTAGATCTCTCTTCACGGAAGCTTCAGTTTTGTCTCTGTGCAGGTGTCTCCCTGCCCTCTCTAGGGTATATACAGGTTTTTTCGACGATATGGATAGGGGAAAGAGACCGATGAATGGGGGTGAGAACGAGGAGGAAGAACCCATTCAAATTATGGAATCTAACGGAGGTAACAATGAGAAGTCGTCATTACGCTTACTGGGGAAACTTTGGACGGAAAAACCTTACAACTCCTCGGCTCGAATGGAAACTATGAAGAAGTTATGGAACCCGTCGAAAGGTATGACCTGCCAAGACATAGGTGTAAATCTTATTTCATTTCAGTTTAATTTGAGAAAAGATATGGACAGAGTTCTAGCTAAAGAACCATGGCAGTTCAATAAACATGTTTTAGTGCTGAAGATACTCAACCATCGATGGTGGAGTTCAATAGAACACCTTATTGGCTAAGGCTGTATGACGTCCCAATAAAAGCTCGAGAACCTTCTATATTACAACAAATTGGTAAGAGATTTGGAGAAGTCATGGAAATAGATACAAATATTGGGGCTGGATTGACCAAAAGCACAAGAATAAAGATCCTACTGGATTTGAAAATACCCCTGAAACGAGGAACAAAAAATCGTATTGGGTCGGCACCACCGTGTTGGATACCAGCAACGTATGAGAGGCTGCCCTCATTTTGCTACTGGTGTGGAAAACTTGGGCACACATATAAGGACTGTGATGATTTCTATAACAGATTAGATAATACAGTCGAAGTCTCTGAAAGAAATATGCCCTTTGGTGACTGGATGAGAGCATCTCCTTTGAAAAAAGCTCATATCACTCTCCCACAGGAATCTGATTCAAAAGTCTCTGTCTGCAAAGCTTTATTTCAGAAGGGAGAACTGTCAAATATAGATTCAGAAGTAGAGAAAGATGAAACTACTGAAGAACAAAGGCCATATACAGAACACAAAGTTTCAGACCTGCTGACTTCTATGCAGAAAGTGCACGTTGGTAGCTGTGGAAAGAGTAAAAATGAAAGTGTACAGCAAACCTTGAAGCAGAGAACAAGTACTACCCTTGATGATATAATGCCGCAGCAGACATGCAAGCAACCTCCGGACAAGAAAGGTACCACAACATGCACCTACACAAACACCTCCACCAAAACCACCTTGGAATCCAAATTTAGTACTACAACCCCCAAGACGGAAATCAAGCATGCAGTTAACCTCAATACCCACACCGCAAAAAACCTCGAGGATAATGGCAAACCGTCCAACCAAAAGCCAGAAACAATACCTAACAGAAACCCTACAATCCATGTAAGCATACATCCTACCTTGCTAAACTTGACCCCAACGCCGGTTCTGATGGATTTGATTAAACCCATAGAACCAACACACATTACTAAACAGGAGGATGGAAAAAAAACTGGAATCAGGATATCAGATGAAGAGAGCTCCTCAGACAAAAAAGAAAGAAATATGGAGGAAGCCAGTGGCCGAGGGAAAGAATGTAAGAGGCGAAATACTGAAAATTGGTATGAAAAGGAAGGATGACTTCATGGAGGTGGATCTACCAGGACTGGAAAACTTGAAACGAGCCAGAAGTGGAAAAGAAGATAGCCAACAAACGGTGGAGGCTGCTCAGCAGCCCCACCGATCATCATGAAAATCCTAAGTTGGAACTGTCACGGGCTTGGGAACCTAGCGACAGTTCGAGCACTCCGAAAGTTCCTAGAGATCGAAAGATCGGATATTGTATTTTTAATGGAAACTAAGGTTAGCTCAAGCGAAATGAGGAAAATAAACGAAGAAAAATTGAAGTTTTGGGGGTGTTTTCCCGTGGACTGCCAGAAGATAAATAAATCAAGAAGGGGTGGACTATGTATGTTGTGGAGTGAAAACTCAAATATCCAACTGATCAACTTCTCTCTACATCATATCTCGTGTAAGGTGTTTGAGGATGCTAGCAATTGTGAGTGGACATGTACAGGCTTGTATGGATGGCCGGAGAACTATAATCATGATAAAACATGGAATTTGATGGAGGTTATCTACAGAGATAGCTCAGGACCAATAATGTATGTGGGGGATTTTAATGCAACTTTATGGCACGGAGAAAAAAAAGGTGGTGCGCAGAAAGCAGAAGCAGAATTGGAAAATTTCAGAGCAACTTTGAGAACCTGCAGAGTAACGGATATGGGATATGAAAGAAATCCATTCACTTGGACTAATGGACGAACGGGAAGGGAGAGGATTTTGGAGAGATTAGACAGGGTCTTAGCTTCTGAGGATTGGAAGATGCTCTTCCCAAACTTCCAAGTTCGACATTTAGCACGTTATAAATCAGATCATGCCCCCATAGTACTGGCGTATGGAGAAGAAAATATGATTGGTGAGAAAAGGTACAAGTTTACATAATTTTAAGTTTGAACACATGTGGCTGCAACATCCACATTTTGAAAGAGTGATCAAGCAAGTCTGGGAAGGCATTTCTTCCCAAGAAAATATAATTGGAAAGATAAAGACTTGTGGAGAGAGACTTCAGACATGGGCCTATAAGGAATTCGGAAGTGTCAAAAGAAGGAAAAAAATTCTATCAGAAAAGTTAGCAAAGCTTCAAATGTGTGAAGACTCAGAAATAAACTAAAAGGAGCAAAAAAATTTGGAACTGCAACTTGATAAGGTTTTAAGAAATGAAGAGACAATGTGGTTCCAAAGAAGTAGAGCAATATGGCTGAAAGATGGCGATCAAAACTCTCGCTTTTTTCATCAGAAAGCATATCATCGACGTGCCAGAAACAGAATAAAAATCATTGAAGGAGAAGATGGGAGTATCTACACAAAACAGAAGGACATCTTGAATGAGCTTAAGAGATATTTCATGAAGCTGTTCTCTGCAGAAGAAGGGAGAAATGATTTAGAAGTGGTAAATGCCCTAGAGAGTAAAGTTACGCCAGCAATGAATGAATACCTTACACAGACTTACACAGAAGAGGAGGTTCTGACTGCAATCAAATCTATGCACCCCGCAAAGGCCCCAGGTCCAGATGGTATGACCCCCCTCTTCTTTCAAAAGTTTTGGTCAATATGCAAACAAGATGCTTTGTCTGATATCTTAAGCATCCTAAATTTGGGACGTGACCCTTCTTTCCTTAATCATACCAACATTGTTTTGATTCCTAAAATTAAACACCCTAAATCTCCTAAAGACTTTAGACCTATTAGCTTGTCTAATGTGGTGGCACGTATAATCTCTAAAGCTATTGCTAATAGAGTCAGATCCTTATTGCCTAACATCATATCTGAGTCTCAAAGTGCCTTTGTTCCTGGTAGATTTATCACAGACAATGTAATTTCTGCTTTTGAAATATTTCACACTATGAGGAAAAAAGGGGGGGGGGGGGTAAAAGAGGTATTATGGCTTTGAAACTTGATATCAGTAAGGCTTATGATAGGGTAGAATGGGATTTCTTGGAGAGGGTGATGAAGAAATTGGGATTTTATCAGACCTGGATAAGTTTGATTATGCGTATTGTGAAAACCGTATCTTATTCTATTTTGGTTAATTGTTAAGCTACTGATAGCTTCACCCCGGCAAGAGACCTCCGTCAAGGAGACCCCCTATCACCTTCTCTGTTTTTGTTCTGTGCAGAAGCTTTCTTAGCCCTCCTAAGAAAGGCTGAGACCAAAGGATGGATTCATGGAGCTAAGGCTGCAAGAGGTGCGCCCCCTGTCTCGCACCTTTTCTTTGCTGACGACACTATTCTTTTTACAAGATCTACATGTGAGGAAGCGAAAGAAATCAAGGAGATCATCAGAAAATATGAACAAGCATCTTGTCAAAAAATAAATTTGGAGAAGACCGAGATTACAGTCAGCTCAAATGTCTCGAGAGAAAAACGAAGAGAATTGGGGCTATGCTTTGGATTGAAGACAGTGGAAGAGCACACTAAGTACCTGGGACTACCAACCTTGATTGGTAAAGACAAAAAATAAATTTTTGGAGGAATTGTGGACAGAGTAAATCAGAAAATGAGAGATTGGAAGGAGAAAACGTTATCACAAGCCGGTAAAGAGGTCTTGATTAAAGCAGTAATCCAAGCTATCCCGATGTATGTAATGAACTGCTTCTTGCTACCAATCTCTACATGCAAAGAAATCGAGAGTGCCACTGCTAGATTTTTTTAGGGATCATCACTGGAGAATAAAAAAGTTCATTGGGCAGGATGGGATATTTTGACAACACCCAAGGCGAAGGGAGGTATCGGTTTCCGTGAGCTTCATTTCTTTAATCTTGCTTTGCTTGCAAGACAACTTTGGCATTTGACATGCGAACCAGAAGCTGAGCTGTCGCATCCTAAAGGCTAAATATTTTCCAAGGAAAGAGTTACTACAAGCTGACTTAGGACATAAACCAAGCTATTTGTGGAGAAGCTTAGTTTCAGCAAAAGATATTATCAAAGAAGGGGAGGCCTGGAGGATAGGAGATGGACAACAAGTGAATATTGCGACAGACAGATGGATAGGAGTTATGGATCAGAAACACCCGAATGTTATTCGGCCGGAAGATATACAGATTACCAAAGTAAGTGATCTGATTGATGAGCAAAATGGAAGATGGAAAGCTGAGCTAATCAGAGTTATGTTTAGCAATGAAGATGCAAGACATATCCTGTCAACCCCACTAAGCCGCGGAAAACAAGCTGATCGCAGAATCTGGCGCTTCACGAGTAGTGGACTCTTTACTGTTAAATCTGCCTATCACCTTGCCATTGAGAAATTCTCAGCGATACACGACCGAAGAGCATCGCCAAGTATTTTTCCCACAGAATGGAAGAAGTTATGGAAAATCGATGTGATACCAAGAGCTAAAATGTTCCTTTGGAGAGCATGTACAAATACCCTCCCAGTCAAAGCAAACTTGTACTTAAAAGGATGCACCATCGATCCCATCTGCATGATTTGTGGTGAAGATGAAGAAACAACAGATCATTTTCTTCTACGATGCAGGCAGGTAATTCAAGTTTGGTACGGATCAGCATTAAGAATAGACTTGAACAATCAACAGGAGAGCTCTTTCCGTTCTTTGGTGTGGAAGATTTTAAGTCATTTTCCAGCTGATTATATGGAACTGTTTGCATTCACCGCTTGGAAAATTTGGAATCGACGTAATGGAGTTATCTTCAAAAAAGCAGAATTCTTGGTACCTGTGGTCATTGAGAGAGCTCACTTACAGTGGCAAAGTCATGTAGATATAAAAAGAAAACTGGAACCTGAGGTCAGGAAACAGAAAACCAAAGCTCAATGGACAAAACCGATAACAGGTACTCATAAACTTAACTGTGACGTAGTTGTCATGGAAGAGGACAAAATTGGCATGGGTTTTGCTCTTCGGAATGACAAAGGAGAGGTGGTTTTTGGCAGGAAAGAATGAATGTGTTGCAAGGGGGAGTAGTATAATGCTCGAGGGAATGGCAATGAGGTTCGCAATGACAATGGTGAAAGAGTACAGGCTGCAGGCTGATACTATTGAGAGCGATAACCTTCCCCTTATCGAAGCAATAAATGGAAGACAAAAACCAGACAAGTATAGCGAAGTGATTATCCAAGATATACAGGATATGGCAACCTATGTCGGATGCAAGAAATTCATGTATACTCCGAGGGAAGGGAATCGAGTTGCTCACCAAGCGGCACGGGGCCCGAACTTTTTGATCATTCGACAAGCTCCTATGCACTTACTTAAAATTTTATCTCATGACATTAAGAAATGAGGATGTACGTGTAAGGAACTCGATTTCTGATGATATAAAAATCATTTCCTTTGTTTCTCAAAAAAAATAAAAAAATTGAGATTAGGCACGCGTATAACTTTAAGATTGATGAAGACGTATATGTGTGGGATCACACGTGCACACACATCCATGCGAACAAACATAAATGCACTCGAGTATGATTGCACCTCCACTTTTTATATAATATATCATTTCTAATCCCAACCTTTTAATTTCAAAATCTATATATATATATTAAAACAAAACCAGGGGACAAATATGTAAAATACCGTAAAATAACTAAAATAAAGTTGATATAATAACCATAAAGAAACTAAAATACATATATAAATATATTGTAATAGATATTTCCAAATCTTTTCACTTTCTTTTAAAATTTTCAATGATATGCCTATATATATATATTTTTCTATTTAGTTATTTATAATGTATAAATTATTTAAATCTATCTATATATTTATAAAAATCTAATTAGCTTGGTTTTTATTTTCCACCGTTCTTTTAGTTAATTTTTACACTAAAATTAACGCACTAACTTATTTAACTCAACTAATAATAAAATTTTATTTATTTTAATTCACATATCAATTTAATTATTCTTAGCCTAATAACTATATTCCTCAAATATAGTCAGATTTAAACAGTATTGAGATATTGATATCTTTTGAAACTTATTTCCCCATCTATATATAATTATCTTTTTTAGTTCAATTTATTATGAATATCACTTTTTCACTGATTTCCATGGAGAACTCTAGAACACCATTGAAGCCTAGGTTTTAAGCCCAGGTTTTACTCTTCTTCTAATTAAAATCTTTATTCGAAATATGCTGCATATTTTGAGTTAGATTGTATATGTCTCCAAATTCTTTTTATGATGATAGAAAAAAGGTTCAAATTAATTATACATATAGTTCGATATGTTTAAATAGTTAAAATTATCACTATATAATTTGAGAAAATTAAGATGTTTCATGTTGATTATTCATCTTTTTTCTATGTAAGAGTTATATATTTAAGATTGTGGAGAAAGAGATGAAACGAAGGCTCCGATTATAAGAAACTATAGTAATTAGTTGATGGTTCTGGCAGATTTTTTTTTTTTTTGGAATCTAGGTTTTGGTATTTTTTAGAAATAATATTATTTTAATTTATCTGTTTTTCCATTGCTCGTCTTTTTTTCATAAGGTCGAGTAAATTTTCATTTATTTAGAAAGATTACGAGGAATTTAAGATTATCTTCTGCAATTTTTTGTTGAATATATGTTACCTTTTAACACATTGACAAATTGCAAATGACATGATACAGTTAAATTTTCGATATAAATGGGAAAGAATCAACAAAACATGAAAAATAATTAAAAGAGATTATTGCAGAAATAATAATGTATCTAAAAATTATATGTTATTTGAATTATTGGCTAAATTTATTTGAAAACAATTTTGGAAAAACACAAGTTCTCTAATAATATAAAAGTATCCTATGAAACTATTTTACAGAACAAAGTTATTTAACAATGAAAAAAAAATAAAAATGTGACGAGGTCATTTATTTACGGGATTTTGATTACTTCGTCTAATTTATCGAATATTTGGAGTTTTATATCAATATTTTTATGTAAAGCATATTTAGATCCTTTGATTTTATTGTTGGTTATAAATAAATAAATGGGAATTATGATTAGAATCAATCTATTTTATATTTAGTTATAAAGATAAAATAATAAAACTAAATAATATTTTTTATTTTTTTAAATAAAGAGTTATATAAAAAAATAATTTGTGACTTATTTTATTAATGTAAATATTATATTTCTTATTATTAGATATACATTAGAAAAATAATATTAGTTTTGTTAATTTCTACTTTAAAATTCGTATTAATATAAATATTATATTTTTTATTATTAGATATACATTACTAAATAATATTAGTTTAATTTATTTCTACAAACGAATTAAATAATTATGACGTATTATTAGCATTATATTAGTTTTAATTTACTATGATCCTATATAACTTTTTTTTATTTTCTTTTCATACATAATTGTGATTGTGTTTAAATTCTTTTCAATTTGGTATGCTCAACTCTTGAGGATCGTTGCTTCGTAATATTACAAATGGTACGTTCTCTATATTCTTATAAGTTTTTAGATTATTAATACAACTAATATAATTATTAGAAAAATAGTGTTATATGTATTCTTATGAAATTGCTATTTCGCACCATATTTTATTGGAATCAAATATCCATTTCTGATATAATATGTACAACCAATTGAAACACACAATATCATTCAATGACTTACTATCATAGTCCAACAATTACTTTTGTTTGATTGAAAGAATAATATTCTAATATTCTTTAATTTTTTTTAAATAGAAATTAATGTGGCCTCCAATGAAGTGCGAATGAGATATGTTACTGATGTTGCATGTTCATCAATGTCGGATGTGATAAATAGTATAATAATGTTATTTTATTTTCTAAATAATATGTTATTTTTCTATTATTAATTAATCAATGTAATAGGAAAAAATCAATTAATCTTGGACCAATTCGGTACGATTATTTGGTCAGAATATCAATGGTATGTGTATATATAAATATTCTTAAAATTATGACAATAAAATAGCATATAACATTTATTTATCATATGTTGAGAAAACTAACATCTTTAATTGCAGTGAATGTTAGTTCTTCATCTATTGTATCATTGAATTCGAATCCCAAATCACTTCGAGTAACCAGGAATGAGTCAACCAGATTTCCTTAATGTACAACAAATGAATTTGAAAAATATATGAAAAGATGCATTTGTTATACTTCTCCATTGATTTTATATGTTATATAATAAAATTATTGTTTAATTTGTTTTGTCAGTTGCGGATAGTTTAGATTTGCCCTTACAAACCACATCGCATTAACATGGTGTACCCAATTTTAATATTTCATCAAGCAATCAATCTGATGATTATTAATTGGAATGATGAAAATTTACCTGGTAAAAAAGACTCATGGAGAAGTACTGACAAATTATGAGGAGCAAATAGTGTGACACGATTCACTGCCAGGACTCATGTTAACATTACAGAAGGCATGTTACTCCTTTTATATAATTGATCTTGCATTTCATTATGTTTACTCCTAATAATAAGTATTAGTTTAATTTCACTCAATAGGGTATAGTGATATTCACCTAAATTTTTCTGGAGATCCTATAAAGGCAATTGTCAAAAGCACGTATCCTATTACATTATCTTGCAATAATGATTTGTCATATTTGCAAGATAGAGCTATTCTAGCTCAAACAATGGATATCGTTGATTCTCTGAATCAACATATGATGGATCGTAACACCTCTGATAATAGGGTATATTTAAGTTCAAATAGTATGTGCAAATCAGATGGATTAATGAATGTGTTGACTGATTTGCCTACACATGAATATTTGAATGGCTTGAAATGTACGGGATTGTCAAATCATGAGATGACACTTAAGGTGAGAACTCCTATTATGTTTCTGAGAAATATAGATCGTGCTACTGGATTGTGCAATGGAATCCGTCTAATTATCTTCAGGCTTGGCAATCATGTTAATGAAGCGAAGATACTGACCGAAAATAGTTTTGGTGAAATTGTCTTTATTCCTAGAATGACTCTGACGCCTTATGATAAACGTCTACCATTCAAGTTTCAGAGAAGACAGTTCCCCTTTATTGTTTCATATGGCATGACTATGAACAAGAGTCAAGGTCCATCTTTATCACATGTTGGCATTTTATTGAAGAAACATGTATTTACTCATGATCAATTATATGTTGTTGTTTCCAAAGTTACGACCATAAGCGGACTTAAGATATTAGCAAGTGATGATAATAATCTTAGTGTGTCATGTACTGCTAATGTTGTATATAAGAAAGTGTTTCAGAATATATAAGAATTATTTATTTATGTTGTTTTATAATTTTATTTCATTTATTGAAAATTAGGGTAAAGAATTTCAATATAAAATGGTGTACGTTCCTCATATTAATTTTATGCAAAATTGATCATAGACAAAGTGCTTTAATCACGTCGCTCCGATATCAGGAACATCTTAGTTTGTTGAAATATAAATTAAAATATAAATTATTAAATATTTAATGAATATTTTATTTAATTATTAATTTATATATTAATATAAATGGACAAATAATTTAAAAAAAAACTAAATAATCCCGCACATCGTGCGGGTGCCATACTAGTCTTTTTTAATTGTGGGAACGCATGTAAGATCATTTTAATAGGCTATTTACTATATACAAGAAATCTTCAAACTGAAAGATAATTTTATGATTCTCCTCTACAAAATTATTTAACCACATATATAAATTTAAAAACAAAAAATCATTTATAAACAACATGAATCCTTATCCCAACTTTTCGGTTTTTAGGACATCCAAAATTTATAAATTGTTTCTATATTTTGGTTTTATAAGAAATTTTAATAGCAATCAAGTGTTTTCTTCTCTCACTTAATCTTATAAATAATAAAGAATATACCAAATATTTACGCTCCTTAATAAAAATTCAAAACACATCACAATACTTATGCATTCATTATTTTAAATAATAAAAATATATTATTTTTTATTCAAAATTTTTGATATGTTTCAACTTTATGATTCTATAAAGTTTTAAGTTTTTTTTTCTTCCAAATAACAAGATTATCATGATTAGCACCATGAAAAAAATGAAAAAAATTAAAGGATGTGCAACACTATTTGCACTTCTAAACATATACTAACAAATATCAACAATAAATCTAACAGATCAACCAAACTTTTTGTCATTCCATCAAAGAGTTTAAGAACTTAATTACCTATTAAAAAGTAATTGCACTAATTTCAATTATATTTCCTTAAAACATGAATAAAAATATGATATTCAATATAAAAAATAAATCTTAATACTATATTTGTGATAAAAATAAAAATAATAATAATAATAATAATAATAATAATAAGATATTAATCAGGTCAATCCATCATGCTTCAACGTCAACCCTATTACTATTTCGGGCTATTTAATCCGGGTTCTTTATCAAGCTAAAATATTTCAATCTTAACATGTTTATTAGCTCAGTTCAATCGAATCAATCCATAAGCTTGGACTGAATATAGCAAGAAATATAAGACTAACCTGGTAAAGACTAGCAAAAACTTCTTTAAACACTAGCATATTTGAATAAAAAAGAGACAATCACGATCACCCTTAAAAAAAAAAAAAAAAAAAAAAAAAAGAAATCCTACAAATTTATACATGAGTAAATGGGAATGAAATGTAAGATTACCATTTTATCTAACCATCCAAACATAGTGTAGCAGGTCAAACAAACTGCAAATAATCAAACACTAATTAACGTATGTTGCATCAAATCCAAGATTTCTTGGTCCTGGTTTGCATTGGCTAGAGCTCTTTGAGCAGCTTCACCTTAGAAATGGCAATATACTTCTGCAGTTGTGGAGTCGAAGATGTTATCATTTTCCATCTTGATCTGCCCGAAATACTTCTGATGTTCCACTCTATGCAGATGCAACGACAGTTCAAGCAAATTGACAGTGTTGGTGCCTTGCGCAGGTGCTGTTCCTGGAATCTCTGAGCCAGTGGTGGCTCCGGCATGGAGTTCTTTGTTCTTTTCGGCTGAAGTTTCTCCGAGGGCTGCGCCAGAGTGTTGAGCTGTGTTGCAGCTAGCATGGTGGTTTTCTGCAGAGATGATAGGCTGAGCCATGGAGTTGCTTGATAAGTTCTGTTTCGGAGTTGACAGAAGAGAGAGAACACAGGAAGAATCTGAGCTCGGGTAGATTGACGATGGCGCGTTAAGACAGTTCTTGGAAGGATACTGTTTTCCCATGCCATGGAAATGCAGCACGGATTTTGGGAGTGATTGACTTAATTTTGCATCTACTGCAAAAGGCTCATCTTCCAGCATAGGGTGCCGGCTGTGGTTGTCGCGCTGCAGATCAAAGAAACCACCAGACAGAACACTCGAGAAAAACAATGACCGTGATGCATCTGTTGTGAAATATGCATAGAAAATAATCAGCAAACTTTTAACTTATTATGTGTGTAGATGGAGTGAGCTCAAAATCCTACCTACGCAAGTGTTGAATTGAAATTGAGGCTTTCGTCGGCGCTCGTTGTGGCCAGCAAGGCTTCTCCGACAACTACGCTTGCCTTCATCAAACTTGGCTAGTATATGAAACCTACAATTCAAAAGTTTGCAGGAAAAATTCTCTGAGGAAAACAGTCTCAGAGAGTGGGATGCCTAGTCTACAAAAATATTCAGATTTGACATTTTATTAGTAAAACAGATGTACTTTCTAGATGTTTCAGCCATTGATGAGAGAGTCTTCAGCAATATAAAAGAAACAGCCATGAATTATAGCATCAATGGGATTCAGAGTTTCATACTACTCTGCAAATGCAATAGCAGTCACAAAAATAGAGATATTGATCAAGTTGAAGAATTCCACCTGCTGCATTGTTGACAGAACCTTTGCTTGATGCCGTTAACAATGACAACAGCCGTCTTCGAATGAACATCACACACTTTGTGCCTTTTGTGGTAATCCTTTGAGGAACTCAAGTCTTTGTTGCATCCATAGACTTGGCAAGTAGGAACTGGAGACTGAGAATCCCCCATTTTCGCTCTCTTCCCCGAGATTGGAGAGGATAACACAGAGTTGCCTGCGTGAAACAGATTCCCAATAGAGCAGTTTTCAGCACAGGCTCCATTAGCAGGGCTGGGAGAATGATCCTTAGTGTCATCAGCATTACTTCCCAAGCATTGATCACCAAGAAATGAGGTGCTTATCTTATCAGGCTCTATAAGTCCTATGCTGTCTGCTAAGTCTTCTCCATCCCACTTCGTAAACAGATTTCTACCACCATCAACCACGAAATCTGGATCATCAACAAATTGCAGGGCTCTACCCTCAAAATCACAGCCTATAGACTCCATTTTTTGGACTAAACCCAAATTGGAATGCTTCAACAGTGGTTTATAAATGAAGGCTAATGAACTCACAAACTGTTCTAATTCTTCAACTCTTGAATTCCAATAAAATAAGAAATTTTGGAAGCATCAGAATCAACAAACTGTCTTTCAGAAAAATGGGGTCAAAACGAGCAACAATGTTCGAAATTTTATCCAAAGAAAGAAACAAGTATCTCAATCAACCCAGAAAAACTACAAAACTCATGTTGATTAAAAAAGAAACATACAAAAAAAATCAGAATGGATGCACACAGGTTAGGAATAAAACTGGCAAAAAGTTCCCAACACGAGATTTTCCTCGCCAAATGCTCAATCATTCAAAACAAGAAAGACAAATTCAATAACTCATGGAACCCACAAATATCCTGCCACAAGAAGAGCAAGAGGGAGAAAGTTAAACAAGAACCGCTCGAGAAATTGATCAAGTTACAGGTTGGAAGAATTGTCAACGCTTACCTTTGTGAACAGTGAAGAAATATTTGTGACTAAAAAGGAAAGCTGTGTTGTATTATTATTATAGAATTGATTGAAGGGGAGCACTGAAGGTGAAGCAGGCGAAGTGATGAGTCATGAGAAGTGATGAGTCGACATCTTTTCCATAACCCCACTACCCGATACAAAAAAAAGCCAACTCCAGGTCTTTTTATAGGTTTTCATTTCATTATGTGACTGGATTTTTGCTCGTGTGACTGCGTGGGAGAATGCATGATATATATATATATATATATATATATGGGGATTGGATCTCATGTTAAAATATTAAATATGTTAAATAGGAATGATTTTCATCCATTGATTTTGATGAAATCTAAGGCTGAGATTTCTCAGATTTATGGTTATTAAATAACTGCAACATTTAAATTCTCTGATTTACCCTTATGCAATAACTAAAAAATAATAATAAAAAACAATCATCATAACCGTCCATCACATCTAATCTAATGGCTCACAATTATTCTCATTTAGCATATTTTAATCTATTAGCATATGATCCCTTCTCTCTCTCTCTCTCTATATATATATATATATATAGGGAGTGGATCCTATGCTAAAATGTTGTTTGTGCTAAAATGCTAATGATGCTTGATTAGTTAGTGTTTTATGCTTGTTTAGTTATTATATTATGCATCATTGAATTTCATAACCACCCACATCAAAATAAATAACTTCCAATCTAAAAAATTCAATCTTGACCATTCATCCATCCAAATCAATGGTCTAGGATTTATTCCTATTTAACATCTTTTTACTTTTTAGCATTTGATCTCTTCCATATATATATATATATATATATTTGTTAAATTTAATAAGAAAGTATTGGAACTTGGAAGAAGATTGGATCAAATTTTCTGTTTTAGAATGGTGTTTTAATTAATATTCATGGTCTCAGATTATTAATTTTGATTAAAAAAATAAAATCAAAGTATAATATAATGCTCTAATTATTTTTTAAAAACAAATTCAAAATTGAAATTTTATAAAAAAAATTATGATTATGAATTTAATTGATTTTAACAATCAAATTTTTGTAAAAAATTTAAAATTAATTATTAAAAAATATTATTGACCTTAATTGGGTAGGATAAACCCTACAGTTAAATATATAAAATTAATCTAAATTATAATGAATTAGAATTTAAAAATATTAAATAAAGATTAATACTTATCTGAATCGGAACATGAAAAATGAAATAGAAGGTTAGAAATGAAATATTGGTATAATTCGACAATGTGTAATATTATACTCCCTCTATCCCACTTCAATTACTTATCTAAAATGGAAAAATAATACACACTCACTAATAAAATATTAATTTTCTCTATTTTTATTCGCATTGGTTATTGTGCAAAAAACAAAGTGGACAATTCATCCGGAACGATGGAGCGAGTATGTTAATATACTCAATATTTCGTATGAATCATAAACTAAAATACTAGTATACTAATGAGCTATCCTAAATGAGATGTTTGGAGATTGATCTTATTCTTTCCTTTCTCCATCCTCTACCAAAAAATAATCTTTTTTAAAAAAAAATAAATAAATAAAAAACTACTCGTTTCTGTTAAACTTTAAACTTTCCATTGGAGCATAAGAATATTTCTATTTAAGAATATAAAAGATATTAAAAGAAAAACTTGTTAGTTTAGAATTACTACTGCAGGTAAGTAGGTATGTCTACTCCCAAACTTGGGTTCTAATTTAGGTGTCCCAAAACACTAATAATCCATCCTAAGCATACCCTACATTTGGTAATAAACATTTGCCCCCCTCCAATAGCAATGATCATGGCCCCCTTAATCAAAATAATTAGATGCTAATCATATTATTAATTATTAATTCCTGGAGATTGCAAGTTACTTATTTTGTAAGTTAGAGATTTGGTCTTATGCCTATTTCTAGATAAATACTCCCTCCGTCCCGGCTGAATTGTCCTGATGACTTTGGGCACAATAACCAAGGAGTGTGAGTGTAAAGTAAGTTGAGTGGAATTAATATTTTATTGTTGAGTGTGAAAAAGTTGCTTTTTTAAGTAATGAGACAATTGAGGTGGGACGGACGAAAAAGGAAAGTAGGACAATTGAGGTGGAACTGAGGGAGTAATATTTTTGCGTGTTGAATTAAACCTTGGACTAAGTGATTTTTGCCAAAAAGAGAAATATAGAAAAATATTTTAAAAATTGGTGGTCTTCCTTTTTTTTTAAAATAAAAAAACAAATACATTAATTAAATCCCATCCACCCCACATTAGATATCCACTGTACCTCCAATTCATGATTTATTGAACATAGATAAAATGTTTTAACTACGTGTATCCAAAATTAGAAATAATTGGTGGTTGTATTTCTGAGAAGGATTGTGCTTGTGGGCCAAAACCCATCTTACAGAAATGAATTTCTACACTAGAGAGTATAAGAAAATGATCTAATATGGCCAAAGCCCATTATTTAGGAAATGGATTGTGTAGACTAAGTAAATAAAAGGGCCCAGTACCAACAACTCTAAAAGACTTTTCTATATTGTTTCTCGGATTGATTATTATATTTTGGGGAAAAAAAATTACAACGTTGAAATTTATATATAAGAAAAGACAAATTCTCATATGAGATGGTCTCATTATATTAATTCCGAGATGAATCTCATGATGTATTTTAATATATTAAAATGATGTATTTCCTTATTGCAATAATGTAATTTTTTACAGTTAAAAAATAATATATTTATCTTATTAAAATGATGTATTAAGATTCGTTTTACAATAAAAAAATAACGAGACCGCTTCTCAGGAGATAAACTTATAAAGAAAATCTTGTCACATCATAAAATAGGGATGTTTGTGTAAATTTAAATTAATAATATTTTATTAAAAATAAATGTAGGGATATCTATTGTATCAATAAATTACTACCTCCGTCCCATAACAATTGTCTTGTTTGAAAATGGCACAGATACCAATGCGAGTAGAGATAGAGGAAATTAGTATTTTATTAGTGAGTGTGTATAAACTTTCCATTTTAGGAAAGACGACAATTGTTTGGGACAGACGAAAAAGGAAAACAAGACAATTGTTTTGGGACGGAGGGAGTATATTTTTAGGTCAATCTTACATACTTGAGTTTATTGGTGATAGTTATTTTAGGATATTTATTGCACTGGTAAATACATTAAATGAGATATTTATTGAAGCATGCTATTCATCTTCTATTTCAACATAAAAAAATATTAAAGTTGAAAATAAGCTAAATTATTAACGAGTTATTCGGATCTCAATCTAAGAAAAGTTTGTTTGATTTTGATTAGTATAGTTTGTTTACTAAACAAAGAACTTTAGCTTTATAGTATTCGATTCATAAGCTCGTGAGCAAGCTCGTAACCTAAAATTGATATTAAATTAATATTTCATTATTTAAGAGTAACAAGTATAATAAATTTGTAGTTATAAGGAAAAATCGAGTCTGAGTGGTCATAATATAAGGTTTATTAGGATTTTATCTTAGTGGAATTATGAGTTCACTCTATAATAATTGACCTTGTATAATACAAAGTTTATCGATCACGTTATTATAATTAAGTGGAGATTTGTTTTGACTTTTGTTCGAGGTTGACCAAGGAATTAATTTAAATTAATAAAATGTAGATAATTAATATATGTATTTTGATAAATTAACAAGGATACACGTGTATTTATGCTTGTCCTAATCTCATTAACTAGCTAAGTTAGTGCTTCTTGCATAGTCACTCCAAAATTATCATGGCAATGAAAAATGTTTCTTTATTAATTACATTCTTTCCCCTTAGTTGTCTACATTCATCTTAATCTATCATGTACACTTGCTTAATCATATGAATATAAGTCTTGGTTCATCTGACTCGATTCCAGTTGTGTTGGAAAGCTAACTTGAAATTCTATCCATTGTCATACGCCGATAGTCCGAATTACTTGTGTGGAGGAACCCTTTACTGCTACTCTTGCATTTTCCAGTGAATTTGGCCTAAAACCTGTAGAAACACACCATACCACGCATAATACCACCCAATCTAGACTCATGCATGCATATAATATATAGATAAACTCAATAAAATAGTAAATAATATAGATAAGTGAGTAAAATTATGAACTTATCATTGGGTCACTCCTGTACCTAACTGCCAGCAAGCCAAATATCTCCTACTCAGTTGGTGTCTGTGCGAGGTTTCAAGCCAATCCGAAGAAGTCGCGCATGGAGGCTGCCAGAAGAATAGTCAAATACCTGAAAAGAACTGAGTCCTTAGGTATTTGGTACCCAAAATTTGACGAACTGAGTCTCAATACTTATTCAGATTCAGATTTTGGAGGATGCAAAATCGACAGGAAGAGCACAAGTGGAACATGTCAGTTCTTAGGTCACAAGCTTGTCAGCTAATTCAGCAAAGAGCAGCACTCAGTAGCCACGTCTACAACAAAAGTGGAGTATGTTGCTGCAGCAAGCTGTTGTGCTCAAGTGCTTTGGATCAAGCAACAATTGTTTGACTATGATGTAGAAACTGGGTGTGTGCCAATCTATTATGATAACAGCAGTGCCATGTGTATCACAAAGAACCCAGTTCATCACTCCCGAACAAAGCACATCGACATGAGGCACCACTTCATCAGATATCATGTCGAAAATAAAGATTTTTCAGTAGAGTATATCCGAACTGACGATCAACTAGCTGACATCTTCACCAAACCCCTCCCACAGACCAGATTCAAGGAGTTTTGCTTAAAACTGGGTCTACTGGAAGTTGATGAAGTCCTTAATGGAGAAGAGTAATGGTAAAACTGAGTCCAAGTTCTCAGTTTTCAAACTCGATGCTCTACTCAGTCTGCTAAGGGGACACATCACAACATCCGAAGAGCAGAAACATACCTTCAGCTAAACTGACTAATGAAGAGGCACACAGTTTCTGGTTCATACTTAGAAGATCTCAAAAGATGGATGCCGAATTAAACTGAGTACCAACTCTCAGTTTAGAAACTGACTCTCAAGTCAGTTCCTGGAATTTTGAAAGGCGGGATTTTGAACTCCGAAGGCGATCGTTGCGGTTACGTCGCAATTAATGCATATCTTGCATCAATGAACCAGATTTTGACACGTGGAAAACGCTCCTTACCACGTCGCTCCAGTCAAATCTGAATTATGCATCGCGAGGCTACGAGTCTCAATCATCGCCGAAGATCCAAAAATCGAAAGGTCAGAAGGTACACCTACCTCATTTAAAATGATCTTTCTCTCTGCTATAAAAAGGGTTTATTATTTTTTTTCTTGCGTGTGAAAAATCTTCTGAAAAGAAACCACAAGAAACCAAAAAATTTCTCCAAATCTCCATTGTTGAACCCTTCCTTCCAAGTCTTTACTTCGTCTTCGCCAAAACTTTCCTCAATTTTGGGAAAATGGTATTAGAACCCAAACCTCCAGACATAAAATCACCACCCTTTTTGGGTGAGGTCAAAGAGGGGGAAAAGAAATATGTGAGGTGCAGAAGACATCAAAATATACAGCGTGAGTGAGCCTAAAAGGCTGTAGAAGGAGAGGAAGAAATCAGAAGATCTCTTCTACCATTGTCGTCTCCTTCTATAAGACGCACATCTCACGACTGTTGCTCAGTGGCATGCTAGCAACGGGGCGTGATCACGTAGAGTACTTCGTTGCTACATCTCTTATCTCATTAAGAAGAGACTAGCAAACGAGGAAGAAGCCCGGAGGTGGGAGGAGATAAATCTTTGATCTTTTCCTCCCACAATGTGCTAAGTAGCACTACCTCCGCAATGGCTGCTGAATGTCGACAATGAGGGAAGATGGAGAGCTGGTCAGAACATCAAACCAGTTTCCTTCATTGTGCGGACTACAACAACAGCCATCTTGAAGAAAGCTTGAAGACCGTAAGCATCCTAGTATAGTTCTTGTAATAGATCTGTAATAGGTTTCTTTTTGTTGGTTTATCCCTGCACTTGTAATGAAAATTATTAAAGGGTAAACAGAGTTGTTGGTGACAATCTCTTTTTGTCCAACAAAGATCTTCGTTCTTCAAATGCTGAACTTACACAATCGAGTGTAATCAACAGGCTTCTCTCTTCCCTTCTTAAGATTCAATTGCTCTAAACTGACAAGAATATCAATTGAGCAATATCTCTCCAAGTTTATAAGGAGAAGATCTTAAGTAAAAAGCCTAAATTGAGGGGGAACTTTTCTGAGTTTATGAGACACATTGTCAAAACTATAAAAACTCTAAAGTTACGCTTACCTCATCAGCTTAGGTTCCAGATGGCTTTGACCACACCAAAAAGGGGGAAATTGTAAGGATTCTTTTTAGAGAATTCTTTCCTTACTTTTTGATGTTTTGGTGGGTCAAAGAATATAAGGCATTTTAGTCAGTTTTTAAGTTTCTAGAGTTCTAAACTTGTAATCCTTGTATAGGATCAAACTGAGTTGTAATAGAACTTAGGCTGAAGACCGAGCAAAAGAGAATGCTCGAGAACTGACTATCAATACGCCTAGCCTTGACCTAAAACTTTGTTTGAGCACTCTGTTTAAGGTCCTACCATACTGACAAGGAGAAGTCAGTATGAGGTTTTCCCGAACTGACTAAGAAGAAGTCAGTTTAAGGGATTTCCATACTGATAAGGAGAAATCAGTATGAGGGCGTTTTCCATACTGACCATGGTTAGTCAGTATGAGGATTTACCATACTGACCCTGGGAAGTCAGTATGAGGGCAAAGCTGTACTGACTTTTAATAGTAAGTATCAGAGCCTCTACCTTTAAATAATGAGTTTCTTGAAAGATATCGAAGCTTAGTCAGACTCGGGCATTCATATGCCCAAGTCAGTACGATGTTATCCAAAAACTGGGATCTCTCGAACTAAAAAGAAGTCTGACATAAAGCTAGTGTAACGTACATTGATGCTGCAGAGCAGAAAGGAGACCTAAGGCATGGGCTATGATTGGAGAATATAATCCATGAGTTTAATGTCTAGATTTATATGTCTAATGGATAGAAATTCAATTTGCCATAGGTCCTCCTCTATATAAAGGCTTGCCCCTCCAACCTTAATAGGTTACCTGAACATAATTCAAAATTTGATAAGTCTTGAGAAGACGAGGGCAAAAGTTCAGGCTATCTCTCTGCTAAAACTTTCTGAATTTCCGTGTTCTCTAACACGAGACTTGAGTCTCCGACTCAAGTTCCCCACCGTGCTTTAAGCTTTAAGCTGAGGCTTTTCTTGGTGACTATATCTCTCTAAGATATCTTCACAGCAGTCAGTTTCTTAGTCTGGGACTCTGATTCTCACGAGCGTATGCCAGCCACTTGTGTTCTGGGAAGAACCTCTAAACATCCAACCATTCTGGGAAGAATTAGTAAACATCCACCTACCAAGAAGGAGGCTGTCGGGTGCGTCCCCACTTCAACCCAAAGACTGAGTCTACAAGGAGTTCCTAAGCGAGTGCCACAGCTAATCGGAGGACGGAGGAGCCACGGACTGTGTATAGATCGTAAGGAGGCTTGCATTTACTTAGTGAATTATCCAGACCTTGGGTCTGAAGAGTGGATGTAGGATATTGAAATCCGAACCACTATAAATCTCTGTGTCTTGCTTTACTGCTATTCTTATACTTGCTCTATTTTTCTATTTCACAAACATACTACTTGAGCCTTCAATACTTGTCCAAGTATTGAAGAATATAAACTGTGAAACTGACTTAAGACGAAACAAAGACTTAAGCTTAAACTGATTGCACACAAAACTGACTCTGCCCTGTTTAAACGAACCAGTGCTTGTGCTATTTATACTTCCGCTGCATACACAAAACCTTCCGCTACACATATTGCACTCTGATTTCAGGACCAATATTTGTTGTGAAGGCTTTGCTTTGGGATGTGGTACTTGTCAAAAGCCCACCTTGGGGTTGTAATTAAACATATAGTGATTTTTGTGAGGAATGACATTACCAATTGAGTGAAAAAGAAAATATTTTGTAAGCACGATGGATTTCAAATTAATACTCGTGACTTGCTGTGGTACTTCATTGATATTTATACATGTATATTTTTGGGCATGTGTTCATTGGGTACATAAAATGCTCAGCCTTGTATGTTATTTTTAAAACATGCACGTTAAGCTGATGAAGAGGAAGGGAAATGTGGAGGAGAAGTGGTAAATATATAAATAAAAAATGTAACCAAATTCTTTAATATGCATCATCATATGTATATTTCACTACGCTATCTTTTCCTCTGTAAATTAAGAACCTCTGAAATAATTACTTCCCTATTTTGTTATCAATGTAAATATTGTTTGTTCGTAAACTATGACTTATCTTATGAAATATTAAATGTTTTTGTTCTTTTAAAGCTATAGAATATTTCACTTAATCAATTTTACTGTTTAACTTTTTAATTGATTTGATTATAGAATTCAAGAAAATGATTTAAAACCCACGTCATGCTCTCATAATTGAGTAGTAAATTGGGGGCGTGACAAGAGTATGAATATGATATTATTTTTGAAATAAATACATAAAGTTTTCTTCTGAAAGAACAGTGAGCATTTTTAATATTTTAAAGCCCGCCTCACGCTCTCATAATTTGTGAATTTAAAAATATTTAATAAAAAAGCTTAAAATTATTTTAAGCGATAATATATTCACTGAAACATAAGTTATTATTCAATAAAGTATATAATATTATTACTATAATATTTTAAATTAGATTATTTGTATATTATTTAAAAGAACATATGTTTGCTAAATCAAGTACAAATATATATAGAGCACACATGCACACGTTGAATTAATACAAGGGAATTAAATGAAGCAAACACAACAATGTCTATACCCAAACTAGAAAGTTTCACACTATATTCATTCATCATTTCATCAAAATGGTATCATTTTAATTACACATAAAATGAGTGCAAAAAAAATAAAAACCAAGGACTAAATTGTTACATTTGCGACTATAATTGAAGTGTACTATAGGATAACAGTATAACATAGAATTTCATTCTGAATGAATATATATGTATAAGTTGTTCAGCTAATAATAATAATTTAGACAAAAAAAATACAAATATACTCTGAAAAACCAATATCATATAATAACATTAATCGCTTGAAAAAAAAAAAAAAAGTTTACGTGACGGTAAAAATGGGTGTAGCATTTGAGATTGTTTGGATATGAGTAGTTTCATAAACAGGGAAGCCACATGAATTCGGCAGATCAAACAGATCCGAGCTCGAATCACTCTCCCCACCATCATCTTCTTCACTCCACTCTTTCAATCCCCACGATCTCACTCTCCCAACAGTATTCTCACAATCGACGCCGTTCTTCTCCGCCGCATCATGATCTCCGCCTTTGTAGGACTTCGTCGGCGGATTTCTAAAACCAGAACCCATATCCGCCGCTTTCGATGTAACGGTGAGTCTGAAATGGCTGATGCTGCTTCTCCTTTTCCTCCTCGCATTAGGGTTCTCTTCCTCGAAGTCCGTCGCGGCAGGGCCGCCGCTGCCGGCTTTCAAGATCTTCTTCTTCTTGAGTGACGTTTGGTTGAAGAGGGAGTTCAAGAAGCTCGCGAGGCGGCCGCCGGGAGAGCTGGGCTGCTTTAATTTGTTGTTATGATCTTTGATCAGTTGTTTTGGATCGAAGTTGTAATGATGGTGATTATACTCGGGAGGGATCGGATTGGACCGGATCATGATCGGCACGTCCAGGCTCCTCCGGACTGGGTAGTGTCCGTCTTCCCTGCCGTTGATGTAGGCCGGAACCGCTTGGTCGACGGCGGTGGAGAAGTATCGGGCCGCCTCGAAAACGTCGAGCTCGCCGGAATTGTTGCGCCAGTGGGATGAGTTCTTGTATATTCTATCAGAAGAAGACATTGTAATTAATTTGATTTGATGATCACGGCTTTTTTGGGTGAGAAACTTATGGCATTAGTGTGTGTAATAATCTGCAAAGATTTTGTGTTGCGTGAGAGTGAAGGAGAGGGAAATTTGTGTAGAGAAATGCGAAGTTGGAATTGATTGAGAATTGTTTTGCTAGGGCCGTTTATATAGCAATTTCTCTTATCTTTATAATCCTTGTATATTCATGAGGGATTTATAATTTCTTCTTTTACTTTTGTACTTTTTCCCCCTCTTCCTTTTGATTTGTTGTTGAATAATTGTTTCTTTAAACCATAATTAAGTTGTGATCATGTCACTTTGGCCTTTGGATGAGAGATCCCAAAGCGTAGTTATTAATTATGTAGTTTCATTATAAAATGAATCCACACATACAAGTGGTCTTCTCATTATTTATGTCTGTATTTATTCATTATTACAATACTCATAAGAACTTAGACCTTTTATTTTAGGGAAAATTTCAGGTTAAGCAAGCGGATTTTATCCATTAATTCAAGTCAAACCCATATAATATATCATAATTGAGAATTAATAAACCCTATTTGGGATGGGTAAACCTATTTGAGTATGGATAAAACCCGTCTAAACCGTTTGGAAGACAAGTTTTTGCCTTTATTTTAGCTTCATTTGGGATTGCATTAATTCAAGAGTCAGAAAATAAAACTTATTCATAAGCTAGTTGATGAAAGATTTGAAAGCGCACCGAAGAATTAATTAATATATAATTCACCATTTTATATCAGATTTGAAGTAGATAAGATAGACTTAGGTAGTCGAATTGTAGCCACAGAAAAACTGATATAGAAAATTAGAGGTAGCTGAACTCTCTATTGATCCCATGAAGTAGACATTACATATCTCAAAATCCAGAATGGATGGAAATGGAATGGATTTATCTTTGTATACATATATGTTAGAAGGAAGTGTTGTTATGATCATCATAAAATGAAGGGCGCTTTCACAACGTCGCAGTTGTAAAGCAACCCACCTGTTTCGCAAGCTTACACATGGGCATGGGCATGACCATGACCATGACCCCTTAATCGAAACGTACAGCGGCCCCATTCTCGGAGCATAGTGGTGACAGTGCTTTGCATGCATGGGATGCCATCGCAAATTTGAGATTAATTCCAATACATTTACTTTTGTTTAAAAAAATTAAAATAAATAATTTGCAAAATACAAGAGCCACATATACATCTGCCTAAGCCATCTCTCTCTCTCTCTCTTTTCCTAATAGACACTTGATATTTTATTTTGCATTGGAAGGATTGGAGCAGCAGTACTTGAGCTTGGACTTGATGTTGATGATATCATCGTCTCTCAGATAGATGTTTAAGAATGTATTCAATTTAACATATTATATATATTTATATAATTGCAAAGGGTTTTTCCATAATAGTTATAGTATTGTTGGTACTAGGGAATTCAATCAGACCAGCCTTATAAAGTTGAGGACTATTTGGTCTGGATTCATAATTTGAACTGAAACTTTTTTGGGATTAAAATCTTTAATTAATCTAGCCATAGCATTTCAATTTTTGGACTTGCTTGTCGGGTCAATAAATTTACAAATTATTTTTGACTTTTTCATATTTTTTAAAATTGCTTATGTTATTAAATATATTTTTCTCTATTTTCTAATCTTCTAAATAATAAAAAATGTATGAGATATTTATTCTCTTTTGTAAAAAAACTCGAAATATTTACAAATCATTATTTATTCATCAATTAAATTAAATATATTATTTTTTGTTGATATATTTTAACTTTATGATTGAATAACTTAAATAAATAATTTTTTAAAACTAAATACAACTATATAATTTGAAATATAATTAAAAATGCATGATCTTAAATATTAGAATTAGACTTTGGTAATATAGTTATGATAAGGAAATGTAATGAAAGAATGAATAAATATTTATTAGGCCAACCTATTGAGTTTGGGATCAATCTTATTGAGCCTCGGGTTAAATTTTTCTCAATCGAAAAATTTCAACTCAACCTGCTTTGTGACTTAGTTTAATCGAATCAATGATGGATTTCAAGCTAAAGAGACATCCTAGTTGGTAGTTGGTACTATTATATTAACAATGGTAGCATAGATATTTTTTTTTCAAAATTATTTAATCAATGTTTACGATCTCATACAAATTTATGTGTAATGAAAATGATCATATTGAGTTTTTGTTTCTATGTTAATCACCCAACTCCCATCCAAACCCCATAACGAAAGAAATAATTTAATTATAAGGTTTTAAGTCATTCCAAGGAAGCAACGTACGTAAGATTATCTTCATTCCAACATTTTAAATATTTATTTCGAAGTTCAAATTATTCCAATACAAAAAGCAAAATAATACTAAACAATCTCCAATCATCTAACAAGGTCTTTATTTTCATTACTTAATTCTACAAAAACAAAAATTTCTGATAAATAAAAATAAGATATGTTGTCTAGGACCCCTTAATTCTGCCTAGTTGGCCCAAAATTTTTTAATCGATTAATACTCAAACTATTTTCGGAATCCATATAAATATATAAACTAGATTTACACCCGCGCGATGCGCGAACAAATATTATTTATAATAATATATAAATAGTTTTATTTAAAAATATCATGATAAATAAATATTAACAATGATTTTATTCATTTTAACAACTTAATGTCTAACATTTGTAAAATTATAAATACAAATAAATAGATATTATGAACTAAAATGCACAATTCCTCCAAATAATATGAATCAAAATTAAAATAATAAAATGAGAATCATGATATTCAAATTGCATTGCAAACATGTTGTTTTGATTTTCATTTCACATGACTTTTACAATTTAGAAACTCTAAAGTTGATTTGCTAAGTAATTAAATTTATGTAAAGTTTAATTATTTTAAAATAAAATTTAATAAAAATAATATCTAATATTTTTTTCAAAAATTTATTTTATTTCAACAATGCATACAATTTTGAATATATTATTAGATTATCATGTTCAAACCATTAAGTAATAATGATAAAAACAACATTAATTTATTTAATATTCTTTATTATAATATGTACACGTTTTTCAAAAATTTTGGAGGGAAAAGCTGGGATTCCTTTAGTATATTATATAGATATAGATAGCATATTATAGTTACAAACAAACAGTGTAGTTGGTTTTTTTTTTTATATTATATTTTATTAGTTTTTTATTTTAATGGGGAAACTACAAACACCTAAAGTTTAGATGACTAAATGAGGAGGCAACAATTTAACAAATACACAAAGCATATAGAGCTGTAATAACCAATCCTATCCAATCAATCATTTGATTCTTTTCATTTGATTTTGTCCCCATGAGACAGATTTAGCTAGTTTGATCACAAACAATGCAAAACATGACTTGACAGTCTAGATAGATGAGAGTTTTTGCGGTCCATACAATGCCCCCATCTAATGAAAAATGCCAATCACATAGCCCACTTTTTTGTATAATGTAAAAAATTGAATCTTCTAAATTATTACATTGCATCATTACTTATTAATGAGTTATGGAACTTAAGATTATATTGTGAATACATTAAAAATTTCTCGTGATGTCTAAGATTAAATCAAGTGGATTCCGCAAATGATTTCGATGCTTGTGTTCCTCATAATAAATAGCTTACTCTTGTAATCATCATTTTGTCTATGCCAATTCAGAACTACGACACTATCTTAAATATATATGTAATCACAACGCCCCTAAATTTATTCATATAATTATTAACTGAGTGACTAAAATATATGCAATATTCTTTATGTTTATTTTCATATATTGCTTGTTTTGCATCAATATTATAACATGAATTGCAACTAATTATATGTAGGAAAAAAGTGATCGATATTGTCATATGCGTACTCGAGTTAATTTAATTAAATCTATGCAAGTTATTTGATGTAGTTAGAAATTCATTGATTCAAGAGTTTTAGGCTCAATAATTATCTAAATAATATTGAAGATGATAATCAAAATAATTCAATATTGGTCGATTTAATTATGGCGAATAGCCTTCAAAACTTTTGATTTTTGTAGGCCACCTTTGTCTCGGAAAGCTCTTAATTAGCACATTTTAATTCATTTATACATTTTATTTTCTCCTAACATCAGGGCTGGGGTTTTCTAACTAACCTTGCGTTAGATTTAGGGTTTCCTAGTTTAGTTAGGAAAAGGTTAGGTTAGATTTTCTGCCTATACAAAATTGCAAAAATATTATGAGTTATTTTCTCTCTTGAGAGGTTCTTCCAATTTCTTTCATTTTTGCCAAAAAAAACTCTAATCAACTCACTATAGAGGCACATTAGACAAATTTCCAATCTCATTTCCATTTGTGCATCATTCATCCATCATCCATCCAGTGTTATTGAATTCAAATTGCTTGTTGGATCATAAGAATTTATTATCGCTTATGAGAGTTGGCTTAAAGAGTGTCGGTGTTCCATCATTTATTGTTGCATTTCCGCTTGCATTCTTCAATAAATAAAATGAATTTATTTAAACTCATACATCCAAATATTCTAGAGAATCTCAAAATCATGACCAAGAGGTAATGGGTAAGGCGCTTTCATTATTGTAAACCCGAATAAGGGACATATTATTGTTCTTTAGTACACTATGGAAGTTACATCAATGAATTATGCCGACTACTTTCTTTACTTTGCAGAGATGCCTTGAAATTAATTTACAATATTGAATTTGATGGTACATAAGGGCTGTAAAAAGACAAATCTAACAATATAAAACACCCATATATGATAGCCTAAACTATGTAAATTTGCATAAAACATAATGCGCAGAGAGAATAGATGAGCAATAGAAGTATACTAGCTAGCTAGGAAAAATATGATGAGTGAGTTGGTGAATCGGGCCAAATTGTAGTGTTGCTTGGATGCTTATGATATGTTTGGTTGCTATCTTTTGTTATCTGCCATGGGATTAAAAGTTAAGTTCCATGGCCATTATCTTCTCATCAGTCCCATCTATCTTATTGCTACCTTTTCACAATGTTTCAAAATAACAAAATAAAATTTGATAAAGATGTATGATAAATGAATCCGAATAACTAACAGGTTTTTTCAAATCTAGATCTTTTGTAATCAATTTGGTGAGACTGCCACACCCCTGGCTAACTGGAAGTGGACCAGATGTGTTATTAGGAATATGCATCGTTTTTGATAAAATGTCATAAATTTTATGTTAATTAAAATTATATAGAACTGACCGAGCTTAAATTGATGATCGTAGAATATATTGAGTAGGTTCAAAGTATTGTACTCCCTCCGTCCCATTGAAGTAGTCCCACTTTCCTTTTTTGTTTGTCCCATAGAATAGTCCCATTTTCCTAAAATGACAACCTTTTTCACACTCACCAATAAAATATTAATTCCACTACACTCACAACCCTTAATTCCCGTGCCGAAAAGAAAAGGGACTACTTCACCGGGACGGAGGGAGTAATAATTTAAGTCTGGTCAACCAAAGACTTGATGATACAAATGACTAATTTGAGAAACGAATTACACTGTAATTCTCTTTTCGTTTATGTTTGATGTGTCAAACCAACTAGTTTGTCAGTTAAAATGTATAGAACTCACAAATCTCTAGATGTGAGCTTAGCTCAAAAAATCATAACGTTCTACATAGGATTATCGAATTGTAATAGGAGTTTGATATCTCACAAGTTTGGGTCTAGTAGCCAGCTGTGCCTGCATATGTTGAAGTTGCTGGAAAATTGACAAGTTGCCAGCAACGAAGATCATCAACTAGTTTCCTGAGTTCAAAGAAGAAGGAAGAATGTGCCAGGCGTAAAGCATGAAATAGCTGATTTGAAGATGGTGGTTTTACAAGTCTGCATTATTCAGAGACAAAGACCAAGTTACTTAGGAGTCCACCAGTTTGGATTCCTATGATTGCATTGTTCATACGTTCTGCAACGCAGAAAGCATATTGCTTCAGAACCTCCCATTGGCCGCAATTGAATTTATCTCAAACGGCTAGATCTCTATTTTTCCAAGGCTCGCGCCTATGAATAGAGACCAAGGTGCTCATTAAGAATGTTACGAACATGAAAACAAATATAGAGACGAACATGAACACTCAAGTAAACTATCACTCTCCATAACCTCCATTTATGAGTTCTCTACACTCTCGAGCTTAAGGCTTTCAAAGCTCTCGTAAATTCGGTGTTTTTTGCACGAGACTCTGAGCTTCTTCCTAGAGCTATTTCAGGAGTTCTTACTTTTTAAGTAAGAATCCGTGTTAAGTTTCTCACTCTTTGGGAAACTCCGGCAGTACAACATTGATCGCCGAAATATTACCAAACTATTGCAATACAGCAATGCAAATATATTTATAGAACCCGAATGTTATCTAACCCAAGGGAAAAGTGTATCAAAATCATCTCATGTATTGAACACAGTTTATCAATTTGTTGATTGTGAAAATTAGTTTTTAGAAAGTTTTGTTTATTGAGAATAACTTTGGAATTAAAATTAAATAAATGAAAGCACAGATTCTAGGGAATTCAACTAATCTAAATATCATGCATGCAACAATCATTCTAAACCCAATAGATTGATATGGTGGAAAATCTGATAATATGGAATTAATTCCTTGGTCGGGCAATTAAAACCTAGAATACTATTAAGTGACTATCACCTCTCAATCTCAAGAACACCTATTAATCAATCTCGATTTATGTGATTTTAAATTTCCTACAACTAATTTCTTCTTTCTGTGACAGAAACAATAATATTAAACTCTCTCTTCTTGTTGTTAATTTTCTCCTCTTGGACTTTCAATTAACAACTATCAATCTAATCTAATTTTCATCTCTCGATCCTTTAATTGAAATTTTTTTTTTGAAAATGAATTAGAGAGTTTAGACCAATCAATTAGAATTTCAAAGATTGAATTAAAACAAGCAATCCAGATGGAGAAAACCCTATAACATGTTAAGGTTTATAACCAAACATGCTAAAAACAGGCATTGAAATAGGAATCTTAAATTGCATTAATAAAACTTACAAGAAAATAAGGTGAATAATTTTAAACCTTGATCCAGTTCTCTGAAGCTAAAGACTTGAAGTTAAAAGAAAAACTAAACTCTAAATTTTATGGGAAACTAAATAATAAACTGGACAGTGAATCTAGACCTAGAATAAGAGTTTATATAGTAGTAGGGTTAGGTCTTGTGGTCTTAAACTTCGGGAAAAAGTTGTATTTGGAAACAATTCTTCAATCCCCGTGCTTCAACTTATAAAATTGCTTCTTTCATGTTTATGTCGCTCGACAGAGGACCATGTCGATGGACATGCATCTCCCAAATTGAGCCCTTGCGTCGCTCAATCCAAATTTGAATCAACATCTTCCACGTCGATCGACGTGGACTCCCTTTGCCAATTCATCACCCTTCAAACATGCGTCGATTGACACGCACTCGCGTCGATTGATACAGAGACCAAATATGTAGGATTCTTCATCTTATGATCAACTTTTCTCCTTTTTGATGTATTTACTTGCAATACCGAGCACCACGAGCGTAATACCTAATAAAACATACTCATGCTCAATTATTAACCCTACTATAAAGAAAATGCATAAAAGAACTAAGAAAATAATGTAATAAGTGAGTGGAAATATGAGTTTATCAATACCCCAAACTTAAACACTAGATTATCCTCAATCAATAGAAAGAATGAATCAAAAGCTCAAGTAGTTGAAAAGTGCAATTCCTCAAAAGTTCCATCACAGTCAAAACTAAAAATCACATCACACCAACACTTTGAAAAAATAGGAAAATCAGTAAACCATGAAGACTTACAAGGATAGTGTTCCGCTCATTCTACACCACTATCTAACAACATCCACTCTTCTCCTTGGATTTTTCAACACAAAACATGACTCTTTTCTCTTAGAGAATCGGGAATGTTAGTTAAAATCAGATTCTCCTTGTAAATCAGCAACACCAATGTTTTCTCCTCCTGAGCCAATTTCAGATCACCTACTCTAGCTTGGAAAGATTATTGCAGCACCCCGTTCTCCTTATTATCTTGTGGATGCACCTCTAGACCCGACTGCTTCTGCAATTGCACTTGATTCTCATAAACATGTTTAGGGGATAGAGGAACAAGTGAGATATTTTTCAGCTCCAACTTGAAGGAATACTTATTTTCCGTCGTGCTTCACACGCCTATCAAAATGCCACGGATGCCCCAAAAGTATGTGACTCGCCTACATAGGAATCACATCACACAAAATCCTTATACTCCCCTATGCGAAACCGCACCTTGACTTGCTTCAATACCTTGATAACACCACTTCATTCAACAATAGTTTCTTCACAATTGATTGACTCGCCATATTGGTACAACTTCCTCCATCTATAATCATGCTCCAGACCTTATCATTGATATGACAACGAATATGGAAAATGTTCTCCCTTTGTTCTACATCTTCTACTGCATGTTGGACACTCAAAGCTCATCTCATCACAAATTTCAGCGTTGTAGGCGCCTCTATTTCTTCTACTTCATCAGGATCTTCTAATTCAGGAATCTCCGGATCAGACTCCTCATCAATCACAACTCTCCGTAATCATTCTCCTATTTGGACAATCACTAGTAATATGCCCAAAACCTTGACAATTGAAGCACTTACGGTCCCTATTTCGAGTATCAGCAACAACAGATTTACCTTGAACCATGGAATTAGAGTCGGGCTTCACAAAAGACTTATTCTCTACTCAAGGTTGCTCCTCCTCCTTCTTCAATGGAGCTTATTTTTATGTGGAACCACTTCCAGTCTGGTATTATCTCCAGCCTGGTGGGTTTTGCCTCGTATTGCCTCTGTTGCCCCTCCTCTTGAGCTATACTTCTATCTTAATCGCCATGTGGACCATATCATCCTGCTCAACATAATGCTGCAGCTCAACAGTATTCTGAATCTCCCAATTCAGCCCAACCAAAAACCTAACCATCATTGCCTCTTTATCCTCCACTACATTGGCACGAATCATAGTCACTTTCATCTTCTTATAATACCCATCCACACTCTGGCTACCCTGTCTCAAATTCTGGAGCTTGTTGTACAACTCTCGATAATAATGATTCTACACAAAGTGCCTCCTCATGACAGCCTTCATCTCATCCCATGTCTTAATAGGTCTCTCCCTATTCCTCCTACTACTCAGCAATTGATCTCACCAAACGAGAGCATAATAAAAAAAACTCAACTGTTGCCAACTTCACTTTCTTCAGCTCAAGTAATTGTGGCACTCGAACATCAACTCCACCTTTCTTTCCCACTCTAGGTACAACTTAGGATCATTCTTGCCCTGAAAGTAGGGGTGAGCAACGGGCGGTTTGGGTTGAAAACCGCACCGAACCCGCGAAACCGTTAACCCGCAAATTTCTTAAATTTCAACCCAAACCGCCCGAATGAAAATATTGAAACCAAACCGAAACCAAACTGAACCGAATCATCGGTTTCGGTTTTAACCGAAAATTCTCAAAAAAGAAATTACAATCCAAAAGAAGCGAAGAAGCACCGAAGCAGGAATCCATGAAAAATGAGCTCCACTTTTTAATAAAAGAGTTTGCAACTATTATAAACCTCACTTCAACCCACAATGCCAAAATAAAATATATATAAAAAAAGATCGAATATGAGTTTAGGAACAAGACTCACTCCTCACAATTTAATGTGATATCATATCAACATCAAGATGCAAAAATGTGACTAAAGAATTTCTGGAATACACACAATATTTAATGAAATTAAAACAAAAAAAAACCACAATCCACAAATTAAAATCCAAAAATGTAATAAAAATTAAAATTTGTCCATAAATCCAAATCCACAAAGCTAATAAATAATTATAAGTTTAGCAAAAAAAATATTAAATATAATTCAATCAAAATTCAGAATGTGTCTTTTCTCCTTAAAATCTTGCTTCAATGACTTCATCTCCAATTCTCCAAACCATCCAAACCTTCATGTTTCGTCATCCACATTCATTTTCTCCACCAATTCACTTATGGTAAGATTCTCCAAACCTAAGAATCAATCAAATATAAATTAAACAAAATTAAATTATTATAAATGCAAACCAAGTAAATAATAAGTTAATAAGAAATAAATTGCAAACCTTTTTTCATGCTTCATTAGACCATCCAAATCCTCTTCAATTGATATTAAGCTCTTTGAACTCCTCAACCAACCTTGAGTGCACACAAGACATTCTACAATTTTAGGAGTCAAAGAACTCCTAAAAGGATCGAGAACTCTACCTCCAGTACTAAAAGCATATTCAGATGCAACTGTAGAAATAGGCATTGACAATACATCTCGAGAAATAGTGGAAAGAATAGGAAACCTATGTTGATTAATCTTCCACCAATCCAAGATATTAAAGTTCTTTCCTGCTGCTAGCATCTTTGTCTCCACACTTTCTTTCAAGTAAGCTTCTAAATCATTTTGAATTGAGTCCCCACTTAGCATTTTTCTCTTTTTAAATTTGTCGCCTAAGTGATAATGGTCAATATCATGATTATCATCCAACGAGAATTCAGAATGAACCAAATCATTATTTTGCACAGTTGACTCACTTTGAGGTTGGTATACCAACTTGTATGCATCATAGAACTCATGAAGGGCACCTAATGCATCTTTAGATATAACCGGACCATCAACCAATCCATAGGCTTCATTACATGCATACTCAAGAAACTCAAACTTGTATCTAGGATCAACAATAACAGCCACAAAAAGAAGTTTGTTCATTTTCTTTGGATCTCCCCAATATTTGTCAAACTTAACCTTCATTTTTGTGGCCATTAAACTTATATCCCCATCTGTACTCCTCATCCATTCCTTCAGCAAACAACTAACTGTAGTAATCTCATGAAAAAACTCATTGGCAGTCACATAATATGAACCTGAAATCCTCACCGTTAAATGGTAAAAGCGTGCTAAAACTTCAACCATCTTTCTAGCATTGACCCAATCAACATATGATGGAGGCCCATTCTCAAGATCAAGTTTAAAGAATGGATCCTTGAATTCAAATGCCTCAAAAGCCCTTTCAAACTTACAAGCTATATCCAACATAAGATATGTTGAGTTCCATCTAGTAGCCACATCTAGACAAAGCATTTTCTTGCAATCAACATTTTCCTCAACAGAACATTCATCAAACTTCACAATTCTAGCAGGAGAGTTTCTTACAAACCTAACAGCATCTCGGATCTTTTTTATTGATGGATGTATTTCTTTTAATCCATCAGTCACTATTAAGTTAATGATATGAGCAACACACCTCATATGCAAAAACTTTCCATTGACATAAGTACAACCACGAGAAGTTAATCTAGATTTCAATGATGCCACACAAGTATCATTAGAGCTAGCATTATCAACTGTAATTGTAAAGACCTTAGCAATCCCCCACTCTTTCAAACACAAATCAATTTGTCTACCCATTTCATCTCCCTTGTGACTATCAACCGTACAAAAGTTTAAGATCCTCTTAGACAAAGTCCAATCTTTATTGATAAAATGGGCAGTTATGCACATATAATTCAACCTTTGCAAAGAAGTCCAAGTATCAGTAGTAATGCAGACAGTAACACCAGATCTCTTGAAATACTCACTCAAATCCAACTTTTCAGCCAAATACAGTTGATAACAATCTATTGATATTGTCCAACGTGAAGGAATCTTAAACAAAGGTTGCAAAGCATTAATAAACGCAATAAATCCCTCACCCTCTACCAACTTGAAAGGAAGCTCATCCTTAATTATCATTTCCACTAATTTCTTTCTACACAATTCCGGATCAAATTTCCAATTAGAAAGAGTAGTACATATGTTATCCCCCTCCTTAACATGTTGCAATACTATTGTTTTTTGTTTCAGAACGTCACTACATGGAAGTTTTTTGCATGCATTTAAGTGAACTCTAAGTGTAGAAGTTCCATGCTTTCTAGGATCAGATAAGTAAACTTTACCGCAATAATTACATTTCGCTTTTCTTCCATCTCCCTCATCAAATGTAGTGAAGTGATCCCATACATCAGATCTAGATCTCCCAATTTTCTTTGTAGTGGTGGAATCATTTTTTTTTGGATTTTCTTCTGCCATTTAAATCCTAATAATAATATTAAAGAATTAGTCACAAACATTAATATTATAGCAATAGCAATAAAATTATACATGATTAATACACAAAGATTCACGTGTAAATAAGCTAGCCTCTTTATTTATATACAGTTCAATAAATTAATTGTTTCCAATTTTGAGGATCCATGTTGTCTAACTTAAAATTTCTAAGTGCCATGAATCATGATCAAATAATTGCTGCAATAAAGCTATACGTAAAATAAAAACTATTTGATATTTCAAAGAATTATCAAAGTAATTTTTTATCCACTTTCTTCCTATTATCGACACAACTAATAAAAGATGTATACCTCTCAAGTGTGAGACCGACAGCGAGATAGGAGACAACGACAGCAAGGAGCGAAGCAGGCAAGCAGCATAGTGAGGTAGGCAAGCAGCGTGAGGGACAGTCGGACCGACGTGATGCGTGAGGGCTGTGAACGACTCAACGTGTGATTATGGTTAGGTTAGGGTTTACAGGGTTTGGTTTGTTAATATTTATATTTTATAATTTGTAGAAAATAAATCTTATATTTTATGTAGAAGAAAAGATAGAATATATCCCTTCAAAAAAAAAATATATAGAATATATAATAATATAAATAAATATAAAATCTTTAATAATATATATATAGAGTTGTGTTCATTTCCGAACTAAGTACTGTGAATGAACAATGAACTAAATATTAACCATAGATTTAAATAATTCAGCGGTTGATATGATGACATGTGTCAAATGAAATTTCTTTTTTAATATCATTAAAGGGTATTATAGGTAATGTATGTATTTTATTATTATGGTCGGTTATTATTATTAGGTAGTAAATATTATTATATTTTATAGTAGATTTGATAATTATGGTAGTTACCTAATTTTTTGGGATTTAATTTATTTAGCTTCTTTTAGGGTTCAATTAATTTGTTAATTCACCCTCTCCTTCACGATCGTCCACCCTCTCCCTCATGATCGTCCATCCTCTCCCTCACCATCGTCCGGCCACCAGCCCTCTCCCTCACCATCGTCCGGCCACCAGCCATGGCTCTCCCTCACCAACGTCGTCGCAAATGTCGGCGAACACGCCGGCTGTATCGCTGCACGGCGAGTCAGTCGAGCCCGCCACCCTTCGTCAATCGCGCAAAACACCGCTAGGCCAGGAACGCGCAGATCTGCGCTTGGACACACTCCCCGTCGCCGGTCTGAAACCGGACGGCCACCATTCTCCCACTTATTCAGTCGCCGGCACCGGCATCGCTCAGGCAGAGGGAACGCCGTCGAGTGAGAATCTCAACCATCGAAGAAGTCGGACGTGAACTGTCAAAGATTTTATTTTATTTTCTGTCATATGCGATTATCATTTTTATTTTATGTGAGTGTCATTATTTATGAATAAATGTATCATTCTTTGAATCCAACTGACACTTGGTGGATCGCCTTCACGTCTAGATTTTATTTTTTTTCTGTCATATGCGATTGTCATTTTTATTTTATGTGAGTGTCATTTTTTATGAATATATGTATCATTCTTCGAATCCGGCTGACACTTGGTGGATCGCCTTCACGTCTAGATTTTATTATTTTTGTGTCATATGCGATTGTCATTTTTATTTTGTGTGAGTGTCATTATTTATTAATAAATGTATCATTCTTCGAATCCCTGTTTAACGAATAATTTAAATTGTTTATACATTTAATGGTAATATATTACTGAAAGTTGAGAGAATAACTTTATAATGACACACAAAGTCATAAACAATGACACACAAAGCAATAAACAATGATAACGATTAACTTAAGATTATGGAATAAATCGTGGTGCATTTTCTCTTTCCAATTTATTTGATAATAATGGAAAAAATCATTAATGACAACCAACAAATATGCTAAATATTCGATTAAATTTGTCTAGATCGTGAGTTGATCCTAATTGGTAACTGTCCCCATAAATTTTGACTTTCAGTTTTTAATTGTGCGGTTTTTTTTTTTTTTCCGTTTATGCCCTTTAAATGACAAAAACTAGCCTATTTAATGATAGAAGGAAAGATTTAATCTGGAACGTAGATGTAAAAAATGGATGGCCAGATTTAGTTCTCTGTTCATTCACAGACACTTGTTCAGCCTAGATCACTCCCCTATATATATATATATATATATATATATATAAATATCGGTTCAGTTCGGTTATAATCGCACCCAAACCGAACCGAACCGATAACCCAAAATTTTTTAAATATTCAACCCAAACCTAAACCGCACATACTTTCAAACCGATCCAAACAGACCCAAACCCGTCGGTTCAGTTCAGTTTGACGGTTTCGGTTCGGTTTTGCACACCCCTACCTGAAAGGATGCAATGTTCATTTTAATTGTCCCCAAGTTATTTTCAAAGGAATCCTCATCGACATAGTCATCGACGTCTTCCTCATATTGAGGACTGTCTCCTACCCGAGCCTCTGCCTCCTCTACCTCCACATCCCCTTCTTCCAATACTTTTATGACTATCAGTGAAATCTCGTCAAGTCTTCTCTACAACAAAAAACTCAAGATCGTCGATCCGCTGATGCATCGCTTCCATCTCACTCGCCAACACCCGATTCAATTCAGACTTCAAGGCCTCCATCATGAACTTGGTCTAACCACTAACATCCTCAACCCCTTTCCCTCTGTTGCCTCCAAACACCTCACTTTGATTACTTTTGGACATGCCTGCAATAAAAAGTTAGATACAATGAAGGACCTCACCACCTCACGTACACTCGTGTGTCACTCAGATATGTTAAGTCACTCACGCTCGTGTATCGCTCGCAGTATATATGGCTTTTCAATCCCTCTAATAATCTCACTCTCTCTTGCCTCTTACCTCTCTTTTCTCCTTTCTGAAGAGCTCAAATATTTTTTTCAAAAAATACCACAGACTTCAAATCGACAAACCAATTGAATAGGAAGGATCCATATGACCCAACGAAGGTAAATGAACAGAAAAAATGGAAATAATTTTCGGAGGGCTAATACTTATTGAAGAAATGGAATTTGACCGAATCAGTTTATGTTATGAATAAGCCAAGTTACTTGTAGATTTCGTTGAGATGTTTCTGAAAAGTACAATAATGCTAAAAACGGACACAATATGCAAAAATTGTGGCCAAAACAGTGTTGGCCAGAAAAAGGCACTAATAGAAAACAAGAAAATGGGATTTTTGAATTATTCTTTTTCCTCTTTTTTTTCATGATCTCCTTCTCACATTTTTTTTGTTATAAGGTAATTTTACCATCCAACTTGGTAATCAAGAAAAAAAAATATGGATAAGAAAATAAAAGAGAAGGAAGGATTAGCTACTATGGAAAGATTTGAATAAATATTGTAAAGAATTAATAATTCAAATATAATAGAAACCCTAAAACTACGACTCAAAAACAATGACACACTCGAGGACACAAGATACGGATCAAGAACGACATAAACGACAATAACAAGGAACAAGACAAGACTCGATATTATTTTTATTTTTTAGGACGCAAATCACAAAATTAAAGGAAAGGAAAAAGAAGGACACGAGCTGGATATTGATACAAAAATGATACAATCCTCGCCGGAAGCTTTAGATCGCAACCCAGGAACTCGGCGGAAAGCCTACGCATGCAGAAACAATAGAAACTAATACGATGGAGATCCAACACTGTTGGATTCAAAAACCTTCGAGTACCGTAGTCCAGAATAAATCTCCTACGACCTAAGAAGCGAGTTGATCCAACAAGAAAGGATATAATAAAGACGCCACAAGCGAATGCGAAATTCCGATTGATAAGTCGAATTTGAAATTTATGGATTTCCTAAAATTTTGTGAGCCTTTATATTTAAGGAGAAAAACTCACAAATTTTATTAAAAATTGAAAACTAAATAATTTGTCCGTAACAAGACCTATATATAGACAACTCAAATCCTAATTGAATAAGAGAATTAAACCTTAATCTTAAAAGGAAGCTAAAAATCGAAACTAAACATTATATAAGGCCAAACATCATGTCCATAAAATAATTAAATTAAATTTAACTAAGCTCAATCACTACACATAATTAAATTAATAATTCTTGGGCCTTCATTTAATTCTTCATCCAACATAGATTTCTTTGAAAACTCCACATCCCAAACTTCTTTAATCAACATATGCAATCCATCTCTCAATGTCTTCACTCGAGCCCTCGTCATCGGCCTGCTCGGAATGTAGACTGGATCGTCTCTCAAAGTTGCTTCTTGGGCTCCATCACATAGTTGTAGGGAGTGGTCAGAATAGAAGGTCTAAGATTTTGGCACAATTTGCGGAAAAAAAACTTATATCTATTGTATCAAGAACCGCATTTCAAGAAGTTGTAACAGCCTTTTGACTTAGATCTGGACCGTAAGCTTAAAAAATAGACGAATACGTTGTTCTTTATCTTCACATATTTCTTCATTTAGAATGCTAACCGATTAGAAACATCCCCTACCACCAGATTTAATAGAAAGACTCCTAGTTTCTCAAACACCAATCCATATTTCTCAACCTTTCTTGTTAGCCTTTATAGGCCTTCTAACCTGTATCATAGTCGAGAGGTTTGCACTACAAATCCTGGATACGATTATCCTTATTTTATCATGGATTGTACAAACCTATGGTAGATGCCAGGTTGAAGCCGCCATTGAAACAGTGGAGCTTCTGTGTGCTTCACCTTGACAAATGTCAAGGTTGGCGTTCGGAGCTGATCACTCAAGGTGAACTGATAAAAAACATCCCTTATACCTGAGTGATCGCTTGAGTATTACGTAAGTTGTGCATTATGAGTATCGTCCCTTGTTTTAGTTTAGAATTTAGGTTGATCTTTGCTGATGATAGAGATTAGGAAGATGAAGTCACCTAGTTGGCGTCTTCCAAGAATGAGCAGTTGATGAAATCAGTTGAGGACAAAAAAAAAGAGATGCACTGTTGGTCCCGAGATTAGAGTACGTGCAGCGGAAGAAAATATGAGTTGCACTTGTTCTCCTAAACTGACTGAAACTCAGTTTAGGGTTTCTAAAAGGGTTAAGCTTAGATCCAATAGTTCTTTAAGTAAGTTTCACAAGATATAGACTTCAATACTTAGACAAGTATTGAAGGTTTTAAAGACAGCTTTGCGAAACTTAATAAATGCAGAAACTTAAATGAAAGCAGTAAAGAACACATGATATTTTATAGTGGTTTAGATCTAAAAACCCAACGTCCACTCTTCATACACTTGGTCTGGAAATTCACTAAGTATGATACAAGCCTCCTTACGATCTATGCACAGCCCTTTGGCGCTCCGTCCTTCGGTCTGCTGTGGTCACTCGCCTAGCAACTCTTTGTAGCCTTAGTCTTCATGTTGAAGTGAGGACTGCACCCCACAACCTTCTTCTTGGTGGTTGGATGTTTGTTGTTCTTCCCAGAACTTAGTTGGTTGGCAAAAGCCCGTGAGAATCAGAATCCCAGAGTAGGAAACTGACTTCTATGAATTTATCTTAGAAAGATATATTCACCAAAGATTAGCTTAAGCTATAAAGCTTTAGCCTCGTTCTTAGAGAAATAGCACGGAAAGAATAACTTGAGTTAGGAACTCAAATCTCGTGTATGGAAACACAGAAATTCAAAGAGCTTAAGTGAGGGGTTGAGCAGAGTGTTAGCTTTCTTGATATGTAGTTCGTCACTCATTTCTCGTAACCTTTTAAGGTTGAAGTGTAAACCTATTTATAGAGGAATCCTTGAGCATTTGAATTTTTGCCTGTTAGACACATTAATCCAGTCATTAGAGACATGGAGAATGTCGTCCAATCATAGCCCATACTATAGGTCAGGTCTGGCTTGCTCTGTTCTGCTGTGTCAGTGTACTTTTTACTAACTCTTGTCCGACTAAGTTTCAGTCCAAGGAATCCAAGTGTGGATATCCTCGTACTGGCTTTTACTTAGCGAGCTATTATTGAAGTCTGACTCGTGTACCACGTGCTCAAAAGGTAGAGGCTTTCATACTGACTTCTCATAGTCAGTATAGCTAGCCCTCATGTTGACTTTTCCAAAGTCAGTATGGCGAATCCTCATACTGACTTCTCAAGTCAGTATGGTAAACATTATATTGAGTACCCAAACTCAGTATAGGCCTTGCCCATACTTGGTGAAACCAAGTTTCACGGACGCACACTTATTCAATTTCTCGAGCATTTCCTATGCTCGGTATTCAGCTACTAAGTTTTATTACAACTCGCTTGATCCTATACAAGGATTACAGTTTAGAACTCTAGAGATTGAAAAACAAAAATGAGTTTTGACATTTCAAAACATCAAATTAAGGAGGAAACTAAAAATTAGTTCCTAACAATTTCCCCCTTTTTGATATTGTCTAAACCAATTAAAGAGAAAGAAAGAAAGGATGCATGGCATAGTGAGTTTACAACGACATTAGTCAGTATACGTGTCCTTAGTTTTGTCCTCATCTAATTGGTCTTCCCCCTGAATTGGAGAGACACTTCTCGATTAACCATTTGAGTGATAGGTCCGGTTTGCTGCTCACATTTTTTAGAAAAAATGAGTTCAACCACGTTAACAACAAAACCAAAAAAATAATAAAGAGAAGAGAAGCCACACCATTGAGACAATGAGAGATTGTCTAAGTTCAATTTTCAAGCCTCATTAATGATTATGAAACTACATATACAATGAAAGGTGGTAAACTGAAGTTGCAAAGTAGAAATCCACAACCTTAGTATATTAGAGATTTCATGGAGGAGGAGGATCAACTGAAGATGGTTTAGATCCAGAGAATTCGGCCATAAGCTCTGCGAGAATGATATGTTGCTCCTGCCTCCTTTTCTCTCGAGCTTCTTCCTTCAGCCTCAGCTCTTCATTTTCTTTTAGTCCCTGCTCTTCCCCCTTTGTAACAATTTCAAGAAGGGTCGAGACAGTAGCCTTTATGGATGATAGAGTTTTGTCAGACTTGGCTTGCTTCTATTCAAATCTCGCAGCAAGAGTATCAATATGATCTTAGAAGTTGGTTTGCATCCGATTCAGTACAGTAATTGGCATAGCATCACTCCTAGAGATTTGAATGGAGGACTCAGGCACAGTAGTTACTACTGCAAGAAGCCAAGCTCTCTCTTCTTCCAGCCTGGCAAGCTCTTCAGCAGCCTTGCTCCTCTCTTCCTTTTTGCCTTATTTCCTCTTCCTCAACAAGCCTTTTCAGTGTGGCTTCTTCTTCTTTGCGTCTTTGTTCAGCTTCTTGTTGCAGGCGAGCTTCTTCATAGGTCTTGCGCTTAAGCTCTGCTTCTCTCATATTCCTTTCTTCATCTTTCTTACACCTAATTGCTATTCTCCTCAACAGTTCATTTCTCATTTGGATCACGTTAGCAGTTTGAGCCAAGCTTTCACTGGTGGAGGTGATGGCATTGATCAACTGTGCTGCTCTCTTGATAGTTTGTTGAATAGTAAGCTGAGCAGACAAGATCAAAGCTTGCTCCATTTCATTACAGTCTGCCTCAGCATCTGCCAATTCTTTTTGGGCTATAGCAAGATCCTCCTTGATCTACTCAACCTCAACCTTCATCGGCCGTAACTGCTGAGTGAGCTCCTCCACCTTATGTCTTCTTGCAGCTATAAGATTACGATAATGATGTAGAGTCAGTACAAGAGATGGTACCTGAGAGATTGGGACGACTAAAATAGGAGCCTCTGGCATAAACTGATAGTTGGGAGGAGGTAGTCTGTGAGCATCCTGGACAAAATTATATGAATCGGTAGTATGAGACTTGAAAGCTTGGATAGCTAGCAGTCGCAGCCTTAAGTTGTCTTCTGTCATCTGCCTCCGTTCAGTTTGGGCACTCCATTCATCTGCCCAGGCTTCCTCAGACCTCCAAAAAGTTAGCCCCATCATGGCCATCATGATCGATAGATCTTCTGCATTAAGTTCATGCCTGGCCAGATCAAACATTCTCCATCTCCTGAACTCTTTCCGCAACACATCACAGGGGATTTAGCATTCGACCAGGATGTCAGGATAGAGCAAGTTAATTTCTTCAGTAACTAGATGCTCTATCCTTTGTGAGATTTCTCCAGCCCATGGAATGAGTCTGTCATCTCCGGTGTCAGTTGGTTCGATTAGTGGGCACCAACTCTGAAGACATTGAGAAGAAGATTGAGGATGAGGTAGGTCATTGAAAGGAACCTTGAAATCAGCAATTTGACTAGGCATTTTGTGCAGTTTCTTGGCCTGCCTTGAATCCCATGGGTGTCTTCTCCAGACTCCATCTATGTCCTGCTCAAAAGTGCACTCTTCAGTAAGCGTGAGCTCACACACTTCATCAACGTCTAGTGAGCAAAAAGATATGTCAAAATCAGCAGAAGAGATGCTCATCACATCATCTCTTTCGTCACTCGTATGAGAGTCCTCAGGGTGAGCTGACTCAGACTGAGATTGAGTGGAAGGGTTAGCTCTGGTGGAGGTTTCCCCTTGCTCGAACACATGACCCTTTCCCTTCCTAGGATCTCTATCCATCTTAGGCTCTAGCTCGGTATGCACTTCTTGCTCTTGTGCCTGACCAGCCTCAGTGATAGGCTCCTTCTCACTTTCAGGCTCATGAGAAGCTGCTCTTCTCCACATCCTTCTGTCGGTTGTTCTGGGTCGGTCACCCCTTCTTCTTCAAGTTCTAGTTCTACCAAAACCTCGATAAGAGGTAGTACATGTTGCTCTAGCTGGGGGATGCTGACATTCGGAATGCTTGTCGGTATCCTCAGCTTCGTAACATAGAGTCTCAAAAGAAGTTGTTTCAGGAGCCTCAGAGAGAAAGGGAACATTCACAGTTTGTGGGATCTCAATCTCTGGCTCCTGAAAGATGATTTGCCGTTTGGCAAAAGTTTCTGCCACCTTCTCTTTGCCTTTTCCTGGCACTTCCTCTTCTCGAGTCCTCTTCTTTCGGATAAGAGGTTGCACCAACTCAGTTCGGGGCTTCTTTGGGATGTGTATAGAAATTCTTCCTTCGAAGAGTTGAACCCCCTAAGTTGGTCATGGTGGTGCTTGAGTTTGCTGAGATGACTCCTCATCGCCGAACTTCTTAATCAGCTTTTTCCTCTTCTTCATCGATTGGGAAGGCTCCGCACCAAGCTTGGTCAATGGGGGAAGATCCTCCATGACCTTTTGCAAGTTTTCCTCCTGCTGAGCAGCAGACTCAGCTTCATGGTCCTCACCTTGATCCCCATCGTTATCGTTATCATCATCATCAGTCTCAGTGGGCTCACCCACCACATCTTTGGTTGGAATGAAGCCGCTTAAGATCAACAACTCACCATCATCCACTACTGGTAGCAATCTTTCCAGCAGGATACTGCCTTGAGTCCAAACCCGACACCAGTGGAAAAATATCCATTCTCCTCGATTGTAGTCGTCCGTCCAGCATAATCTAAGAGGTGTTTAAAGAGAAACGTTGCCCAGTCCGCTTTGACTTCATCATCAATGGCCACTAGAAGTGAATACTTCTATTTTTTATCTAGAAAAGAGAACCCATCTCGTACTGTAGCATCCTAATAACTATGTCAGCGAGAAACTTGTAGAATGGATCAAACTCGTTGGTCTTTTGATTCATCTTAAAAAGTGTGATGATCTTATCAAGTTTCCACTGATTCTAATACCCCTCCATGATCTCCCGGAGTTTCTGGGTATCGAGCCCCTGTCGGTAAAGATAGACTTTTGTTCCTCTATTCTTTAGATGAAATACTTCCTTGAGTAATTGTAGAGTGACCACGATCTTAGTTCCAGCCACCTGTGTGGTGAAGAACTTCTTATCCTTGTCAATCACGACATTAGCGTATAACTCTGCCACCAAAAATAGATGAAACCTCTTCGGTCGAGCCTGCAGAAAGTAAACTATCCTCTCTTGGTGCAGTTTTTGACCCAACTTCTTAATATCAAGGCAGGCTTCCTTCACATCGGCTAGATTAAAGATTTTCTCCATTGTTACCTGGGCAGCCTTCCTCTGCTCGGGTGAGAGTTTCTTTTGATCATAATGAAAGATTTTTACAAATTGAAAATATGGTCAATCAATGTAAACGACCGGTGGTTGTTCTTCCTAGACTAAAGTGGTTGTTTCGATCGGCTGGCGCCTGCAGTTTTTTTGTCTTCTTTGGGGCCGTAACTTGCGATCAATGATCAAAAATAAATGAAGGAATTTTTTTTGAAGGATTGAATGCGAGAGCAATTTCCAGAAATATGAAGGCTTGAAGGTTTTTAGAGAAGGTAAAAATGACAAAGTAATAAAAGCTTTAACCGTTGGTTTATCATTGGTATAAATATGGTAAAATAATACAAATCAGACAGTTCTAAGTAAGCCAACAATCACTAGATCAATGGCTAGGAAAAGTCAATGCTTGAAATTGTATGTGACTGATCTGACGTGAGGGCGTGCCTTTCCACGTGGCATGAGCGGATTCATCGCCGCCTGTTGATCATTTAATGCATCGTATTGGATATGATAAACCTTGGAATTTGAAATTCTTGCCTTTAAATTTCCATGCTGACTAGGAGTCAGTTTCTAAACTGAGAATTGGAACTTAGTTTAATTCACCATCCGTCCTTCAAAAACTTCTAAATGTCAAAACCAAAACTTGGTTTTCCTCGTAAGTCAGTATGGTCCACCAAAATTTTAAAAATTTGGCTAAGTTTGGAAAGCCATACTGAGTACATGTCCTTCTTGTAGAAACTTAGTTGGAAGTAAGTTTCTCCTTCTATTGTGGACAACACTTAGAATGATCTTCGCAGATCTGGCTAAGTAGAGAACTTCATACTGAGTTGCGTAGACACCACTTATGAGAATTTCTTCAAAAATTGGTTAAATATGAAGTCTCCCTGTTGAGAAATAAGCCAAGTTTGAAAACTGAGAGTTGGAACTTAGTTTTAATCCATGACGGTAGTCTTCAAACAAAGTCTTCTTCAAACTTCTCATCTTTTAGATTGTGTTGGTGACACCACTTGAAAAAAATAGTCACAAATGGAAGGATGTTGATGGCACAACTCGTCAGTAATTGAAAGACTTTAACAAGTGAGCGGAATTGAGAGCTAGGACTCAGTTTTAGTCAGCTATACCTTTACCATAGTTAGTAAATGAGAGAAGCCAGAAAAACTAAGAGCTTGGACATAGTTTTATTCCGCATCTACTCCTCTTCAATTGCGATCTCGTCAAATTCCAACAAACCAAGTTTGATGCACAACTTCTTGAATCTGGTTTCAGGGAGTGGTTTGGTGAAGATGTACGCAAGTTGATCTTCAGTACGAATGTACTATATGGACGCATCCTTCTCTCGACATGGTCTCTTATAAAATGATGTCTTATGTCGATGTGCTTGGTTCTGGAATGGTGAACTGGGTTCTTCGTGATGCATATTGCACTGCTGTTATCACAGTAGATTGGTACACACTCAGTTTCGACTTCATAATCAAGCAACTGTTGCTTGATCCATAACACTTGAGCACAACAGCTTGCGGCAGCGACTTACTCAGCTTCGGTCGTTGACGTGGCCACTGAATGCTGCTTCTTGCTGAACTAATTCACAAGCTTGTGTCCTAGGAACTGACATGTTCCACTTGTGCTCTTTCAGTCGATTTTGCATCCTCCAAAATCCAAGTCCGAGTAAACATTCAAGGTAAGCTTGTCAGTTTTGGGATACCATATACCCAAGGATTTTGTCCCTTTGAGGTATTTTACGATTCTTCTTACAGCCTCCATGTGCGATTTCTTCGGATTGCCTTGAAACCTCGCACATACTCCAACTGAGTAGGAAATATCTGGCCTTCTTGTAGTTTGGTACAGTAGCGATCCAATGATGCCTCTGTACGTGGTTGGGTTGACTGTTTCACCTTCTTTATCAAGGTTGATTTGAGCACTCAGGCTCATAGACTCAAGAACTTGGTCTTCTCTAGAAAAACTTGATGATCAAGTCCTTGGTATATTCTTTTGATTGATGAAGTTTTTTCCTTTGGACTGAATGACTTGAAGACCCACAAAGTAGGTTAGCTTACCCATCAAGCTCATCCGGAAGTTGTTTTGCATAAGTTGGGCGAACATCTCACACAGTTTCAAGTTTCTGAATCCTAAGATAATATTGTCGATATAAATTTGTACAAGAAGAATGTCTGCTCCATCCTTGATCCTGAATATTGTAGCGTTGATCTTCCCTTTCTGGAAACCGTTCTTGAGGAGAAACTGAGACAAAGTCTCATACCAAGCTCGGGGTGCTTGCTTCAACCCGTAGAGAGCCTTTCTTAATTTATATACTTGGTTTCCTTCTTCAAAGTCTGGGGGTTGTTCCACGTATACTTCCTCTTTAAGCTCCCCATTCAGAAAGACATTCTTCACATCTATCTGGAAAACTGTGAAGTTGTTGTGCGCTGCTTAAGCAAGGAATAGTTTGATAGCTTCAAGTCTGGCTATTGGAGCAAAAGTCTCATCGAAGTCGATCCCTTCACATTGAGCATATCCCTTTGCTATGAGCCTTGCTTTATTCCTTACTATGTTCTCGGTCTCATCCCTCTTGTTCTTGAAAACCCATTTGGTGCCAAGGACTGACTGATGGTTTGGTCGATCCACCAAGTACCACACTTCATTTCTCTTGAACTCAGCAAGCTCTTCTTGCATGGTTTTGATCCAGTCAGTTGACTTCAGGGCATCTCCAATTTTTGTAGGTTTTGGATTCTGAGATAAAACAAGTAAGCAATGTGCTACCTTGTCTCCTACATACTGAGTTTGCAACATTGTCAATCACGGCTTATTCTGGATGGTGTCTCAACCACTTTGGCTTCTAGAGCTGAGTGACTTCTACAGGTTGAACAAAAGCTCCAGAATGCTCAGTACCGTATGTTCCCGATACTAGAACATGTACTAAGGTTGATTCCACCATGGCTAGATCTTCTGGAATAGGAACTTGATCTTCATCTCCTGGAATTGAATCTTCTTCTCCAGTGATGACTTCCACGATATGCATTCCTTGCTCTTCTTGATCCACTGCAGGTTGAACCTCTTTAGGATTAACATCTTCATCTTCAGGTAAGTCAGCTTGTGTAGGCAACTCGGTTTTAGTTTGGCCTCCAAACTGAGTTTCATCTTGATCGCCCGAGGTTCCCCCTTGATTGATACCTGTGGTAATTGTTAGTGAACCTATGGCCTCAGCAAGGTCAGTTGCATCACCGGCCATGTCCTCTGGGATACTTGAGTGATCATTCATAGATCTAGCTTGAGAAACTTCATTAAGTTTCTTACAGGCATCTTTGATCTCGTGATCACCAAGCTCCAGGTCCTTCAAGGTCCCGCACACTAAAATAGACTCATAAAAAACAACAGAGCATGTTACTTCCACAAGTCCGGTGGTCTTGTTAAGTACTCTATATCCCTTGTATGAAGGGTGTCCATAACCAAGGAACACACCTCCATCCGCCTTAGGACTAAAAGTATTTATCTTAGAATTCCCAGTATTATGGATGTAACATGGAGAACCGAAAGCACGTAGATGAGCTATAGAAGGCTTATGACCATTGTAGACTTTGTATGAGGTTTTGTGATGACGACTGTTGATAGCACTTCTATTCTGTGTATAGGATGTCGTCATCAAGGCTTCTCCTCAAAAACCTTCCTTTAAGTCAGCTTCAGCAAGCATGGTCCTCACTGCCTCCTTGAGTGTTCTGTTTCTCCGCTCGGCAAGACCATTCTGCTGGGGGATTCTTGGAGCTGACTTCTCGTGAGCAATGTCAGCATCCGCACAGAAGTCCATCAAAGGACCATTGCACAAATTAGTCCCATTGTCTGATCTGATTCTGTTTACGGTGACTCCCTTATTGTTTTTCACTTGAAGGATGAGCTCTGGAAGCTTAAGCTAAACTTCATTCTTGATCTTCAATAGCCTTACCCATGTACATCTCGAGTGGTCATCTACTACAACGCGAGTGAATCTCTTTCCTCCAATGGTGGGTGGCTTGATCAGTCCAAATAGATCCATGTGAAGTAGTTCAAAGATCCTATCTGTGCTTGCTGTGATGGGGCAATTCTTGAATGAAGCTCTAGTTTGCTTCCCCATCTTGCATGTTGCTGACACCTTCCTTTTTGAGCCCTAATTTCGGTAGGCCTTCCACAAGCTTGTGCTTGACTAAGTGTCTGATGGATTGAAAATTCAAGTAAATAAGCCTCTTATGCCAAGTCAGTTGACTCCTTCTTGGGATGAGCTTGTTGCGACAAGGCACGTGTCCGGCTGTGCGCTCTCCCAATCCACAATATAAAGACTCCCTTCCTTTATTCATTTCAGCATAGTCTCCTTGGAGTCTTTATCATTGATTAAGCAATCATCTTCGGCAAATGTCACCTCATATCCAGATTGGATAAGCTGACTGACACTTAGCAGGTTGTAATTGAGGTTGGTGACTAAGGACAAATTGTTAATGGTGATCCTATTATACTCTATGCATCCTTTGCCGATTACTCTCCCTGTTGCATCATCTCCAAAAAAAAATGACTGGGGGGTCCTCTCCCCATCTTCAGGTTTGAGAGGAGTTCTCTTTCTCTGGTCATGTGGGCAGAACAACCACTGTCCAAAATCCAAGCTCGTTTCTTCTTCTTGAGCTGACTTTGGTGACCTTGTACCTGCAAAACAAAGAAGGTTAGACTAAAGGTACCCGAGCTTCTGTGGGACCTGCAGGGTTAGTCTTATGGATCTATCCCATAGGAATCCATACTTGATTCACCTTAAACTTAGGTGCAGCAACCTTCTCTATCTTTCTCTTCCTCCCGAAATAATGAATGCTATTTGTATGCATGTTAGAAGGAATGGGGTGTGTGTTTGTGAAACCTTTCCAGCAACTAAGTTTCTTGAACTAAGTTTCTAGGAACTGAGTTTCTCAAAACTAAGTTTTGGTTGGATTCTCGGAAACCAAGTTCGGGGTGTACAGTATACCTAGCCATTGGTATGAAAAAATGATTGGGATCAGACCTCGTATAGGTGTCCCTCCTGTACGGATAAGTTCTCTTCTCATAAGAATTATGAGTAGGGAACCTCAGATTTCTGGAATCCGGAAATGATACTGACTTCTTGTGAAGGTCAGTTCTAGCGGCTGAAGTGGGTTTCCTCACATTAGGAACTGTCTACTTGACCCACTTCTTAGGCATAGTAGGCTTCATCTCAGGTTTATTTGACTTAGAGGTCAAATTATTTTTAAGCATGGGTGCAGAAGTCAGTTTAGAAACTGACTTCTTCTCTTTGCCCTGATTGGCCACTGAGGAGTCCTTGTCTGTACTGACTACTCCCTTGCCTATCAACTTGACCTCTAAACTAGAATCCTTTTTGAAATGATGATTTGAAATGTTTCCAGTATCAGAGGTTGATGCATGATTGCTCAAAATATTTTCAGAAAAACCTAGCCCTGACTCATTAGACAGATCTCGTTGTAAGCTTAGGGCCTCTGAAACTTTGCTAGTGCTTGTGTAAATTGAGCAAATAAATTTTTTATCACTAGCAATTTTCAGTTTTTGAGATTCACATTCTTCAGAAATAGTTTTAAAATTTTCAAGTAAGATCGAATGCTCGTCTCTAAGCTTGGCTAGCTCATCACTTACTACCTTTGATCCTTGGATCTCCTCAATCAGTTTTGAAACTCGAAGTTTCAGTAAGGCATTCTCGCCAGCTAAAATATTTTTCAATTCATAAAATTTTGAAAATTCTTTATTTAAAACTTTGAGGGTTGTATCCTCTAAATCCGAGCAATAAGACTCAGAGTCCTCTTCTATGCATGTTATAATAATAGAAACTGAGTTTGAAATTTTTACCAAGTTCTGCGACTCAGCTTCGGTTCCTTCTTCTTCTGATTCAGATGCTCCTTATTTTTCTCCAATCTTGGCCATCAGCACTAGGAATGTTTAGGGGTGTTCATGGTTTGGCCGAAACCGGTCAAACAGGCCAAACTGGATTAATTTGGCTGGTTTGATATTTAATTTTCAAACTGGGGGTTTGAAGATTTTGAAACCGGTCAAATTTGGTTTGGTTTCGGTTTGGAGGCTCAAACCGGCCGTTTTGGCCGGAGCGGCCGTATCTATATGTGTATATATATATATTATAATTAATTAATATAATTTATAGTTCATTTGTTAAGTTTTTACTTTTTCATACAATTAACCCATGTTTAAATTTCTTGGCCAACATACTCTAGTTTTAATTTTAATTTTTTTTTTATCAAAAATCAACTAATAAGTATTAACATTAAATATTATTATTTTATATAATTTCTTTAAGATAAATTAAGTATACACATTATTATTTTAATTTTACATGTCACTTTCGATTTTACATTTGAAGTTTAAGGTTATAATTTTAATACAATTGACCCATGTGTTCTTTTTGTTTTACAATAAATTGTAAATATAAGATTTTTAAAATTAAAATTACATTATTATAAGTAGTAACAAATAATATAAATAAATTAATTTGTATTTAGGCCCTAGTTTTCTAAAAATCGTAGTAGATTGTTGAAAGTTGAAACATATTTAATTTCAAACCGTCACCGGCCGGACCAAACTGCTTTTGTACGATTTGGCCGGTTTGTTTTCAAAAAATTATTTGGCCGGTTTGTTTTGGAAAAATTTCAAACCGTACCTATTGGTTTGACCGAGATTTTTCTTTCAAACCGGCCAAACTGGACCGCGAACATCCCTAGGAATGCTTCTTGCACGGCCTCATCATCTGAAGTATAGTAGCCATCATCATTATCTGAGATGTCTAGCACCTCAGTTCTGGATAGCATGGCTTTTGCGACAACTCTGGAAGCTTTATTCTCAAATACCCTCTTCAAGTGTTCCCTTTCCTCCTTGGATACCATCGGGCACTCGTACTTGAGGTGATTGGGGGAGTTGCACTCGAAGCACGCCTTGGGAGGTCTCTCGCTAAATTTTTGTTCACTAGATTGTGAACCTTCATTCTTAGCTTTGGCTTTTTCTAAAAGCTTTGTCAGCTTCCTCATTTGCTCCTCAAGCTCAGCAATTGAGCTCTCTTCCTCCTTCTTTTGTTAGGAAGGTGTTGGTGCTGACTTTGATGTAGATGTATGTCCGATTGATCTATCAACTTGGTAAGGCTTCTGAGGCCTTTTCTTGAAATCTCTCTTTGTGAAGAAGGCATCGTCTTCTTTGGGTTGCGTGTTGATATTCTACACGACTTCATTCCTGTTCGCCATTTGAATATCAAACTCGTGGGCTTGTAGTTGAGCAAACGCGTTCTTGGTCGTCATCTTGGAGAGATCTTTCTCCTTCAAGCTTGTGACCTTGACGAACCAATCCTCGTTGGGCATTTTCGAGAGAATCTTTGTGTTAACATCGACAATGTTATACTTACTCCCCAAATTATTTAGTTCACAGAGAATGGCATTAAACCTTGCTTCCATGGATTTAATATTTTCACCCGGAAGCTTTTGGAATGACTCATACTTATCTACACAATTTTGAAGCTTGTTTTGCTTTGTCTTATCGGTCTCTTGGCATAGAACGCCAATAAAATGCCACATCTGCTTAGCATTATTATAGGCGAGAGCTTCGACAACCAACGGCTCTGGTAGGGATTGTAAGATGAGCTCCATGGCCACTAAATCCAGCTAAGAGTGAATTCTATCTTTGTTCGTCCATTCAGTGTAGGGTTTGTCCACAATCTCCGGGCCTCCTGCTGCTCTGAGCTGAGTGATTACTTTGGTGATCTTTATAGGTCTGGTGGATAGAACCTCAGTCATTTCTGGATGAACATTCTTCAGCATGATCAGCGAGCGCTTCTTCCATATGTCGAAATTTTATGGTGTATACTTTGGAAGCTTTGTAATGTGTGCCATCTCTGTGTACCTAAGCTTGAATACACAAAAACAAACAATGTGCAAGGAAACACTAGATCTGGTCCTAAGTGTTAGGAATTAATTGCGAATTCCTCCCTTAGGATCAATATTGTAAAAGTTTTGTTGGATCAAAGCTTATTTAGTTGGTCGATCATTGCTGAATTCTAGCATAGTCTAGCAACTCCAATGTAATGTCCTGTTTAGGAAAAATATCGAGTTGTAATAGATTAGGAAGTGCTTGAGAAGACTGCTGAAGGATTCAGCAGATGGAACTAAGAATATCAAGTTCAAGCAACTTCAGAATGCTAGAAATATTCTCAGCAGATGGTAGCTGCTAAAGATATCAGCAGACGAGAATGACTGCTAGAGACGTTAGTGATCAAGTGCTAAAAAGAATGATTGCTAAGGCGTTAGCAATCACTTGCTAAAAGAAGAGACTGCTAAGAACAAGTGGTCAGTAGTCAGAAGCAAGAGATAGCAGAATACTGAAGGAGTCAACATTCGCTAGCATTCTAGAAGATTGCTAAGCATTAACGATCAACAGATAAAGACTTAAGTGCTAAAGACACATATGCTGAAGGAGTCAGCAGATTAAAGAGCAGATTGCTAGAAGAGCCTAGCAATCAAAAGGCTTAGCAGAGTACTCCCAGCATTTTCCGATAGAATGCCTAGCAGGAGATACTCAGCAGATACTTGCGCAAGACGCCCGTTCTGACAGAAACTACAACCAAGGACGAAAGCCTTACCCGAAGTAGGTAAAAAGTCACTGTACACGTCGGAAAGGACGAAAAAACAAGTTACTCTCTTGGATGAAGGAGCCATTGTGTGTAACGGGTATGGAGATTCAAAGTTTGAATCTCCAGATATAAAAGACAAGTTCAAACAGAGAGAAGACAACTACTCAACTATTTCTCAGTCAAACACTTGAACAAGAGATTCATTCGACAAACAAAAGCTAACTGTCAAAAGAGAGTAGTCATAAAGTTGAGAGCTCACATCTGAGAATATTCAAAGCTCTAAACAAACCGTCGTAGTGTCCCCATTCAATACCTAACACTACATTGAAGAGATTCCTTGACTTAGCTCAAGAATCTTCAATCATTGGGATACCTTCCAAATCAGGAAGCATCCAATAATCTTTTCTGAAAAGGATTGACTTCGACGAGCATTAGCCGCAAACCAGACAGAGTTTGGAGAAAACTATAAAACCTCCATTCCAGCGAAGGACAAGTTTTACGAAGGTGCGCCCTTGACTTGGCCGGAGCTGTTGCTGCTAAGAGATTGGAGGATCGGAGGATAGCTTTGTAGTGGCTATGTCGAAAGCTCACTACCTACTACAAGTGAATGGCTATTTCTTGTACTCCATACATCTTTTTAGTGGAATTCTCAGCAATATTGCTGAGGAGTGGACATAGATCTATTGGATCGAACCACTATAAACATTGTGTGTTCTTTACTGTTCTATTGGGTTCTGTTAATTGATTTAAAACCTAACAACTCAAGTTGTTAGAGTATACTTGAAAAAAACCCTAAGTACGATTCTGAGCTTAAACATTTAACAAGAACTTAAGTGCAAGATAATATTTAGACTTCCGCTGCTTTCGTGTGTGTTTGTTGTTCGATACTCACCACGACGACTCTGATCAGGGACCAACAAGTGGTATCAGAGCGGTAGGTCGTAAGACTTGTTGCTTCTGAGTTACTTCGACCAGATCTGTGTTTATTCCTTGCACTATACTTTGTTATTTTGTGTCTTTAGCTCAGGAACTTCAAGATTATAATGATGAATCATACATTGCCCAAGTATACGAAGGAGAAGTTTAATTCGTGGCAGAAGATGGCCACCATCTTGCTGCAAAGCATACATCCAGAGATGGCGGATGTTCTTGCAAAAGGTCCAATCAAAATTATAAAAGCTAACACTTTTGTAGGACCAGCTGCCGATGGACAACCAAGACCTCAAATGGTCGTGAAGCTGTTTGATGAATATACGGTTGAAGATAAGAAGAGAGCTCAGTTGGAGCACTTAGGGAAGAAGCTAATCCTGGATTCTTTTCTGCCGTTGATGTCAGATAAAGCTTTAGACTTTGATACGGCCAAGCAAATGTGGGATTATATCTGTGAATCTTCCTAGGAGACCGAACAAATGAAGCGCAACAAGCTACAGGTAGCTGTTGATAAATATGAATCTTTCTCTATGATTGCAGGAGAATCCATCCAAGCTATGAAAGAAAGATTCAACACCATCGTCGGAGAACTCTGAAATCTGGGAAAGACGTACGATAATGGCAAGATGAATAACAAGATCATCTTGAAGCTCTTTCCATGGGAGGATTGGTTCGTGAAGATGACGAGCTTGAGCGATAAAAACCTTAGCCAAATGACCACATCTGAGGTATTCGCTCAACTCAAAACTCATGAATTCATTATACAGCAATCAAAGAAGAACGAAGCCGCTGCTGCGAAGACTTTGTCATTTATTGTACCCCCGGAGGATCTAGCATTCTTCGTGAAAAGAGATGTATCCAAATGGAAGACAAAGAAGCCATTCCGTCCTCATGAAAGATCAGCTCCTGCTTCTCCAGCAAAGGAAGTAGTTCCATCCTCCAGCATGCAGCCTGATGATCTAAAGATAAGTGAGCTCGAAGAGCAAATACGAAAGCTTCAGAAGTTGATGCTGGAAGCTAAAGTCGAAAAAGAAGCAAAGGAAGCTAAGCATACTTCATCATCCTCTCGTTCCACAGAGAGAAAGCCAAGGACATGCTTCGAGTGTAATTCTCCAGATCCTCTCAAGCATGAATGTCCAAGAGTAAGCCAAGAAGAAAGAGAGCGCCTCAAACAAAGGTTTGAGAGAAGAGCTGTCCAGGCGGTCACCAGAGCGCTGCTGACCAGGACCGAGGTGCTAGATGTTCCTGATAATGAAGAGGCGTATTACTCTTCTGAGGAAGATGATGAAGAAGCCATGCTGGTCTTGATGGCAGATATTGTTGAAGATTAACTTGCTAATGCTGAGCAGAGTGCTGAATCGGCTCTAGCATTCGATGCAAATGAGGTACCATCTACTAGCACTTCTAGCTTAGCAATCATGCATGAATCAGAGGAATCTTTTCTAGATTCTGAGGATGATTATCTCACGAAGCTTTCTATCGAATTTTCAAAGATGTATGAAATCAAGAATGCTATCGTTGGAGAGAACACCTCACTCAAATTAAGAGTTACATCCTTGACCGAGGAAGTCGAAAGACTAAGGTCCGAAAGTGAGGAATTTTCAAATCTTAAAGCTGATTTCTCGAAGCTTTCTAAAAATTTTCAAATTCTTGAAAAAGAGAATCTTGCTTTAAAGAGTAGACCTAAAGAGGAATGTATATGTGCTTATACATCCAGCGAGGCAGTTCTTAGTGCTATTGTGAGCCAACAAAGGAAACATTCTGATAAATCAGGATTGGGCCTTGGTTGTGAAGCAAAATCCTCTAAGGGTGCCTTGATCAAGAATGCATAATTTTCTAAGCAGAAAAAGATTCTATTTGTTTCTGCTGGAAAGATCACTGCTGACAAAGGCAAGGAAAAGGTCGTTGTTGAATCTTCAAATGCTAAGCAAAAGGATTGGCGTAGCAAGCAGGCATCTGCTGGATCTCAGCAGAGGATCCAAATAGTAACTGCTAAGCGTGCACCTGCTGGACCTCAGCAGAGGAAATCAAAGAGCAAATGCTAAGCCACATTCAGTAATGCCAAGGATGAATGTTGAGCGTTATGTTTCCAACGCTAGGATAGCAAATCCTTCATTCCATAAGGGAAAGCAGGTTCAATACCGTGCTGTAAGACCGTCGTACAAGCAGTACAACCATTGAAATTAGTTCATGGAAGATGGACAAAGTTCCAACCAAAAGAAGCAACAAAGTTTTTACTCTTATAAATTTTAAATGATTGATACATCTGCCTTTTTGGACTTTTGATGATATTCCCTTTTTATCTCAAAATAATTAATATGTTTTTTCTAACTAAATTGATACATTCATAGTATCAAACAACTGTAATTGAGATATTAAGGGGAAATTCTAGTTGTTCCCATTCAAATAACTGATAATTGTAAACTCATTCTCTTCAAGTTTTTGAGATCATTTAAAAGGGAGAAATTATTAGGAATATGTATTAGTTTGATGAAATGTCACAACCTTATGTAAGTTAAAATTATATAGAACTTACTTAGCTCATATGATCCTAGAATGTATTTATTAGGTTCCAAGTTAAGTAATAGTTTAAGCCGGGTCAGTCGAAGACTTGCTGATACGAAAGACTAAGTAAGAAATAATCAAGTTCAACTAGGATCCATAACTGACTATTCAACCAGTTATGAGAAGAAGAGAACCACAACTCTAAGTCAGCATCTACTTCAACTGGCTCAGTTGTGAGAGGAGCTATGTTCGTAACATACTTATCTCAATTACAAGGACACGTAAGCTATGAAGCTGAGAGAAGGAATGATTTTTTGTAGATGTAAAATAATAGAGAATAAAGAATAAAATGAGCACATCATCTTTATTTGAATATACATGATAAAATAATTTTCTTATTTTCAAAAATAACAGAAAGAGAAAATAAGCATTTGTTTAAATCCCTCGCCCATCATCCGCCTCTAGCCTATCACCCGAGATTTAACCTGAAAAAAGTAATAACTTTGGAGTGAGTGTTTTTAACTCGGTGGTAATCAAGTTTATCCAAGCTATACTATAATAACAAGTCTGCATAAGTAGCTTGCGGTTAAAAGAGAGGATATATGTAGTCCATCGGCTAAATTGTACTCTGTTGGTCCCCGAGATCAGAGTCGTCGTGGTGATAACTAACCACACACACGAAATGCAACGGAAGATATATAAACGTTCACTTGCACTTTATATTATTATCAAAGATAGTTTAGCTCAACTTGACTTAAGATTTTCTTGCATATATACACTAGCAACTTGGTTGCTAGGTTTCAAAGCAAACTCAAACAGCAAGCAATAAAACAGTAAAAACACAATATTTATAGTGGTTCGATCAATAGATCTACGTCCACTCCTTCACGACTATCCTCTGTTACTTCGTACTCCTTAGTCAGCTACAGCTCCAGCCAAGTCAAGGGCGGCACCTTCGTAAAACTTGTCCTTCGCTGATAATGATGGGAGGTTTTAAAGTTCCCTCCTGAACTTATCTATTTTTGGCAATATGCCCGTCGAAGTCAGTCTCTTTTCAGAGAAATGACTGTTGGATGCTTCCAAGATCGGAAGGTATCCCAATGATTGAACCTTAAAGGATTCAATGAACCACTCAAGTGTCAGATCTTGAATGTAGGGGACACTTGGTGATTGAGAGCTTTAAAGATTTTTCTTGTCTCGTTAATGCTCTCGTGACTACTTTCTCACTTTGTTGTTGTCAAAGGAATCTTGAGATTTGCCTTAGCTCGTGAGATATGAATGCAGTAAAGGTAGTGAGTGAAGCAGTAGTCCACTATCTCTTTTGGACTTGTCTTTTATACTTGGAGATTCAAACTTTTGAATCTCCATACCCATTAGACACAACGATTCCTTCATCCAAGAGTGGGTAGACTCTTTCCGTCCTTTCTGGCTTTGTACAGTACTTTCCGACCTACTTCTGGAAAGTCTTGTCCTTGCGTGTACATCTGTCAGAACGGTAGTGTAGCAGTCGTTTGTTCATTATCGCGCCTTGCTAAGCCTCATCTGAGAATGCTAGAACAATCTGCTAGCCCTTCTTAACAATCTGCTAAACTTTGTGTTCGGATTGCTAACTCCTTAGCAGTTGCTCAAGTTTAGCACTCGGTTCCTTTGACTCCAGATTGGTAGCTCCTCTAGCAATCTGCTTTCTTAGTATCCGATTGCTTACTCCTTAGCAGTCTTCTCCATTTGCTATTATCTCTAGTAGTTGCTATCTGCTAGAAATACTTCTCGCAATCTAATCTATTACAACTCAAGGTTTAACCTATACAGGACATTACAAACAAGTTGCTAGACTATGCTAGTATCCAGCAATTGATCGACCAACTAGTAAGGTTTGATCCAACAAAACCTTTTACAAATGATCCTAAGGCAGGAATTTAGGAATAATTTCCCAACAATTTCCCCCTTTTTGGTGTGATCAAAGCTTACTAACACTTGCTGAATCTAAGAGGAAGAATGTCTCAGTTTTCAAAAGATATCCTTCAATACAGATCAATGCTATCCTAGCAATCTAACTCATAGTTTATCCATCTTAGTTCTAGCATGATTGGTATTTCAAAAATTCCCCCTTAATAATGCTGTGAATTATTTCTCGATTAACAAATATAAGTAAAAATGCTCCTTTAGCATTATGCTAGAATCTAGCACGCAAAATATTAGCAGGCATTTTTCACTTTACCAATCATTCAACAAGCATGTTGAATACACTCAAGGTGTATCTCAACGTAAACACACGACAAAATATCAGAAATGACAATGAGAGATTTTCCAAATCTGATCTTTTTCATTCATTTTGATGTGATCGTTACAGTTACAAGTGAAAAAGATAGGACCAAAAGGAGAATATAAAGAAACTGAACTCATGAATCAGAAGCAGGCTTCTTGGCCTTGTCATATTCATCGAACTTCCCACTAGCCAACTGCACGAACTTCTCTAAGTATTCTTTGCTTGCTTCTCATTCGGCAGCTTCCGTCTCAATTTTCTTCTTCAAATCCTCATTCTCCATTTCAAGCATGTGAATCTTTAATTCCAGCTCCTTTTGTTTCAGCTCTTCAAGCGCTTTCCTCTTCTCTTCTTTAGCAGCTTCTCGAGCATCTTCTTCTTTCTTCCTCTTTTCAGCTTCAGCAAGACGTTTTTCTTCCCCCTCTTTGAGTGCAGCCAAAAAGGTGGAGGAAAAAGTCTAAACCTGTTGCTTCTGCTCTGCAACTTTCTCCGAGAGCACGTCAACATTATGTTTCATAGAGGAAACATCCATCTTGACCTCAGCAACCTCAGAGTGGACTTCCGTCCTAACTTGAGCGATTTCCCTTCTGAGCTTTGTCTTCTCTATCTCAGCACCCTCATTGATGGTAGATATGACACTTTGCACGTCCTTCTGAATGGCTAAGTTCACATAAGTTTGGAAATCACAGAAACTTACCGGTCTAGCTTCAAAAGCAGAGGGTGATGAAGCTAACACCAGTTCTTGTCCTGCTGCTGTTGGAAACCTGTCCTATCTCTGTTGAGCTATCCTCATGGCTTCATCAAGTGCTCGTTGCTCAATATAGAAGCAAGTTGCGGCATCTGTTAATGGGCACGCCACTGTTAGAGTTTGCGCAATCGCAACAGCATGAGCAATCTGAGCTTGAGCAGCTGAGTAACGCTCCTCCTCATTCATCATTCTTTGAGAAACATCAAGGATTTGAGCAGTCTCTGCTTCATGGGCTTCCTCCGCTTGAGCAGTTTTGATGGTATCCAGGAGGGCTATGTCCAAGAACTTGACAATAGTTCAGCAGCCTCTTGCTCAGCAACCATCGCTGCCTGTCGGGTTTCCATTCTCTCTTTCTTGAGACGCTCGTATTTTGCTTTCCGACGATGATACTCAGAAGTTGCTCTAGCTTGACGTTTAGAAAGTTCGATCCTGGCGTCGGAGTAACCGTCGGGGGCAAAGGAAGATGGTGGTAGTGATTTGGACTTTGAGAAAAGTCGATGAGCACGGATCGCCTGCAGTCGAGCAATGACTTGCTTATCTGAGTATTGCTTGGATCCGGCTACATGGTCAACCCAATCGTTCGCCCATCACTCCTCGTTCCTCCAGAAGTTCATTCCTTTAACACCAATGACCAACACCTGCTCTTCAAAACAGAGCTGGAACATCATGCAATCGAACTTCTTCCATCTCCTAAGCTCTTCGGCTAGCAGCTTCCCTTGCTCGTTGGACTCATCGATCTCAGCATAAAATACATTGGCTAGGTCTCTTTCAACCTCTGTCGTGACGAATTCTTCAATCTCAGTTAAAAAAGGAAAGAAATCAGCATTTACCTCCTCTTGGATCTGGACCGGTGCACACCACTGAGATATCCTTCGCAATTTGAATCGAGGTCCTGGTAATCCATTGAAAGGTACTTGATGTTGATTGCATTCGCCTTTGTTAATCTTTCTCAGGACACATGCATCATAGACGTCCTCTGACTCTCCTTCTGAATCAGATTCGAAATCATATTCTGCAGGAGTCTCATTGCTAACCTTCTCCTCTTCTTGTGTGCTTTCATTCCTTCCTGAGGTGCTATGGTTTTCAGCAATGTTAGCAGTCTGCTCAACATGTTGTTCCTCAGCATTCTCAGCCTGCTGCCCTGCACCAGAAGGACCTTCATCCACATATCTGTGCGGCATCTCCTCATCGGAACTACTATCCACCTTTTCAATGGGTTCTCCAAACTGAACACCTTTTCCTTTGGCCGGCTCCGGTGCTGTGAAAGCGTTGGTGTGCAGAAACTCCTCAAACGCTTTATCAGAAAGAGCTACATCCTCAGGGATTATAGCTCCACTGTCATCCACTTTAGGAATAGTAACTATAATCCGGCCACTTACCTTGGCCTTACCCTTCTTCTTTGTGTCAGCCTCTGTCGAGGATGCCTCATGTGCTGCCTGCGCCAGGAGTTGAGCAGCCTTCTTTGCAGCACGATCATCGGCATCTTTCTTTATCCTCTTGAAAGCTTTGTCCCGAGCATCGAAGGTCATCTCAGTTAACATTTTCTTTAAGGCTTTTCCCTCTTTAAACTTCTGATCAGTAGCTCTCTTCTTCTTTTCTCCCATATGATGCAAACACGGTCCTCAAAAGGTTTAGAGGAAAGAGGCTCATCTGTCTCTTTCTCAGCAGGCTTGGTAGCAGCAGCCTTCTCTGCCTTCTTCTTCTCTGCCTCTGACTTCTTAACCTTCTTTCTTGGCTTCCTCTCTTTCTCTTTCTCAGCAAGATTTGTGACATCCTTGGAGGGTGTGTTCAGAATTCGCCTCCTGGTCTGCCTCTTCTGTGGAGTGGCGTCCTCTGTCCCTTCCTCTTTGGCACAGCAACATCAAGAGGATCTGCTTGAACCTTGGGGGTAGGAGCAAGGCCCAATTCCAGCTTCTCAATATCTTCCAGCTCATCGAAACACATAGCAGTCTCTCCCTCCTTCCGAGCAGCTGCTATCTCCTCAGAAGTCATAGGGATAGCATGCTCATACAACGAGAATGCTAGTTCCACAGTAGTAGGGTGCTCCAAGGAAGTAGATATTTGCGTATCAACATTTGTTGTCCCCCTCAAGATCCTCAGTCGACTAGCATCAGGATGAGCAGTGGCCTTCTTCGTTTGGGGAATAAAGTCTGTCGTGAGCAGCTTCTCCCCTGCGTCTAACCTCTTCTTGCAAAAAAATATTTCGATGAATTTGCTGATTTTGAGGCCAAAGTTGACATTCGAAGAGAAAGTCCCATCTCTCTTTACCGAAATGTTCTTCTTTGCATGCTCAAGCCATCTACCAGTGAAGAACTCTGCCCAGTTGCCCTTCACCTTGTCAACGAGGGCCATCATCACCGAGTATCGGTGTGCAGACATCTGAGAATATGACCCGACATCACATTGAAACATTTTGATAACAAGCTCAGCCAAGAGCTTGAAATCGTCTTGAGATTGGTTGATGGGGTGAGCGACTTTGAATGTGATAGGGTTCCCTTTGGTGTCCTTCACCAAATCTTCCTTCTTCCACATCCTCCAACGTCTCTCCATCTCATCTTGATCATGTATCTTGTAAGTGGCTATGTGAATGCCTGCCTTGGGCAATCCAGATTTTGCAGCTAAAATGTCTGCATTCACCTCCAATAGAGTACCAAAAACCGAAGTCTTAAAAGACTTTTCGGACGGTTCATCGATGACTGCTCTGGCATAGAACTCTGCAACCATGTGAGGATGAAACCATAGGGGTTCTGCGGACAGGTATGCAACAACTCCAGCCTTATTCAACACTTCAACAACCACTTAGGGAAATGCAATATAGCAAGGGGTGTGTAAAGGATTCTATCCTTCAAAACCTGCGCCGCACGCCTCTGTTTATTGGTAAGATTGGATGTCGTCTTGGTCTTGACAAGCGTGACCAACTGATCGTATGGAATGGTGTTGTTGACATCCTCCTTTTTGACAACACCAGTATACGAGGGTTCCCATCGCTCATGAACGATCATGGTGGAGGTGAGAGAGTGTATCGGAGTACCGGATTCAGCAAAGGAATCCGACGGCGCGGTGTGAACAGAGTTTTCAGAACCGCCGGAATGGTGAGAATGTGTGGAGGACTCAACATTGGCAGCCATTGCAAAGAAAGGATTTAGGAAATTTGTGAGAGAGGATTTGGGGATTTTTGAGAGCTTGAGAGTTCGAGACCTTAGGGTTTTGAATTTCAGAAAAGTGAAACGAATCGACTAAGTTGGAGGTTTATACCTTATGGGAAAGGATCCGACGGTTGGGGTGCATCTCCTCAGATTTGATCGACGGCTGGGCTTCTAGAGGACGATTCACATGGTGACCCACACCCCTATCTACTTGAGTACAGTTGACGTGGCAGCGCCCAATTCATCGTCGTAACTATGGAGTATTAAATGCACGTCCTATTTGAGATTGAAATGGGTCCCGCGGTTGACCGTCCTTAGCAGATCAATGACTGCTATGGGTTGGGAGTAGTAGCCTGCTACCCGAAAATCCTTCTCATGCAAAAGAGTCTAATAAGAGCTTGGACTTAACACTCAAACCTGGTATGCTAGGATAGGGTCTGCTGAGAGCTTGGACTCATCAGGCTAGACTTAATCACCAAAATCTTGTAATAATTACCCCAAATCTTTCGTCGTCTGACCACTTTAGATCACGTCTGTCTTCAATGGAACATACCGTTCTTATGTGTCAATTGCTCTCTCTAAGTGACTCTTCGAATTTTGAGAGAAGTACTGAACCGACGTGATTATTTTGAAGCAAGTTCCCGTCCATAAATGTTGAAAAGACAAGATCATTTTGCCTATAAATAACCCCTTACGTAGAAAATCCTGGCATCACTTCTCTGCCTTTGAACATCCCTTCTTCCCTGTAATCTTCAAAGCAAAATAAACTTCCTTCTCTCCTAAAAAATGTTTTATCCACGAGAACTTACTATCCAGAGGAATCAAATCCTTCATGAATCCGGCTTGTACATCGAGTATGAGTCGGATTACATGATAGCAGAGGAGGTGATGGCTGGCCTCCGCCAAAATGGACTTGAGCAATTTGTCTGCTCAACTCCTCATCACTTCCAGATGGCTCATCTCCAACACTTCATCTGTTCATGCGTTCCTGCTGAGAACATGGTCTACAGCGTCTTTCGAAATGAGCTCGTCCAGTGGATGCCTAACACGTTTGCTTCGGACTTCGGCCTTCGTCGGGGTCCATTGTCAGTGTGGGAATACCGTTGAGGGGATAGGGCACCGGAGTGAACAGCATGGGACAAGTGGAGGCACTCTCCCCTTTTTGAGTTTAGTCTGACTGCCTCTGCATACGGTCTTCAAACATCGTACAGGGTGATTTTCGACATCATCGGCAACATGATCGTCGGCTACAATCGCGATGAGTTGGATTTCACCAGGGAGGTGTGGAGAGCAATGATGGCCTTCGAAGATAGGGCTAATGTGGACTGGGCAGCGTTCATCTTCCAGGGCGTACGGGAGTGCGTCCAGAATTTTCCTGATGAACCGCTCCCTTGCGGAATGCAGTTGAGTTGGCTCCTTGAACGGAGATTTCTAGACATCACTGCTGGCAGCTCCAATCTCAGGGATACTGACTTTTATCCCATGAGGACTCGTCCACCTTTTTAGTCGTAGTCGTTGTAGCTCTCCTCCTTCCTTGTATGATGTAAATCCTCTCTTGTAAAAAATACTTTGTTGAAATGAAAAATATCTTTCCTTTTCTGTGATTTATTTCCATAGCATATGACTGAAATTTGCAATTACCACAATACTCCGAGCTTAGCGAACAATTTTCACGCAGTCTCGCCAAATACTAAATGCTTTTGAAAATGTTAAGACTTAAGACTCAACAATCTTCTGCGTCTGCTATCTGCTGAGTAGACGCATCACCTCTGCTATCTGCCTAGCAGAGTCAGCACCTCTACTATCTGCCTAGAAGACTTATCTTTGCAGAGAAGCTCAGTAACTAATAAACGTAAGCTGGGATACGTTTTTCTCCATCTTCTCCAGAAATCCAAGAAATCCAGAAAGAATGAGAATAACAACTCATTCATCCACTGCATCGTCCAATTCCATGAGACCTAATTTAATACATAGTTCTTTGAATCTGGCCTCTGCTAATGGCTTGGTGAATATATCAGCAATCTGATCTTCTGTGCATATATATCGGACGTCGATATCCTTCTTCTCCTGATGATCTCTGATGAAGTGATGTCGGATATCAATATGCTTCGTCTTTGAGTGATGAACTGGATTCTTTGTAATGCACATAGCACTATTGTTATCGCAGTAGATCGGCACACATTCAGGAAGAATGTCATAGTCTTGTAATTGTTGCCGAATCCACAAAACTTGCGAGCAACACTTAGCAGTTGCTACGTACTCTGCTTTCCTCTTGTTCTTGTCGATGCAAAAGGTGATGGACTCTTCATTACCTCTCAAGGTAATTTCTCCCTTCTTGCAGTAGATCAGGACACCAGCTGTGTCGAGGAACTCTCTTCCCAGGATCATCGGAGTGTTGGCATCTTCCTTCATGTCGTGGATGACGAAATCTGCGGGGAAGATTAAATGGCCAACACGTATAAGAACATCTTCTACGATACCTTTAGGCTTGGACACAGATCGGTCCGCCATCTGGAGGGTAATTGTAGTCGTCCTCATCTCTCCGATTTCCAGCTTCTTGTAGATGGACCAGGGCATCAGGTTGATGCTCGCCCCGGTGTCACATAGCACATTCTGGAACTCTTTGCCTCCGATCTCGATAGGTATCGAGAAGCATCCTGGGTCAGACCTCTTGATCGGGATTTGCTTCTGTAGGAGTAGGCTGCATTCCTCATGGATCCTTACAGTTTCGTTCTCCACGAACTGCTTCTTCTCGCTCATCAGCCTCCTTAAGAACTTCATGTATCCTGGTATCTCCCTGAGAGCTTCAACAAGAGGTATATTAATATTCACTTTTTTAAGATTTTCAACAAAATTAGTGAATTTAGAGTCTTCCCTTTTCTTTGCGAATCTCTGTGGGAAGGGCATAGGAGGCACCGGATCAGCTTTTCTTCCTTCTTTCTCCTTCTCTTTCTCGCCCTGCTTGGCCTTCTGTTTCGACCGAGATGCGTCTATCTCGGCCGTCCTGCTCTGCTTCTGCCCCGGCCGTGTCTGGCTTGTCTCGGCCGGGCTGGGCTGCTCAGTCTCGGCCGGTTCACACTCTGCCTCGGCCGGGCTACTTTCCTCTGCCTCGATCGGGATGGCATCCATCTCGGTCGAGACAGAGCGGTCTTCCGCGGGGTTTCCTTCCCCTGTTTCACTTTCTTCTCCTTCCGGGTTGCTCGGGCCTTCATATCTCCTTCCAGATCGAAGCGAGATGGCATTGACAGACTTCTCCCTTGCTGTATTTTTTTCCGTCATGCTCGGAAGTTGCCCCGGCTTGTTCTGATTCCCTAAGGTGTTGGAGATCTGACTCAATTGGACGTCCATCATCTCCAGATGCTTTGTCATTACTTGCATGTGATTGGCCATTCCTTTTACTTCGTTCTCCACCTTGCCAAATCGATTGTCCGAGCTCTTGATGAATTTCTCCAATGTGTCTTCCAGCACGGAATTCTTTCTCTCCACAATTTCGCCTCCGGTACCTACATCAAAACCAGGAGGAGGGTGCTCTGCAGCAGAGGGGTTAGCATAAGAAAAACCAGGGTGAGATCGCCCATGGTTATAGAGATACCCCTGATTACCGCGGTAGTTATTGTGATAACCACCGCCTAGGTAGTTTACCTCCGAACTTCCAGCTCCAGATGAACTGCTTGTTCCTCGATTGATGTAATCAGCCTCCACCGGTACAATTGCCATGCTCTGCTCAGTAGGATTGGCAGCAACCTTTGTGGTCCCCAGCTTCTCAATTTCCTCTCGGAGTTTCTTCACCTCCGCGACCACATCGAACTCTGGCTTGGCTTCCACGGCTTTGACTGGTACCATCTGTCTCTCGGTCGGCCATTGGTGGCTGTTCAATGCCATGTCTGCTAGCAACCTCATGCTTTCTGTTCCGCTCTTCTTCATCAGTACCCCACCAGAAGATGCATCGACTAACTGCTTCATGTGCGGAGTCAGGCCTTCGTAGAAGTGACAGACCTGCATTTCAAGGTCAATTCCATGCCCAGGGCAGAGTCTCAGCAGCTCCTTATATCTCTTCCAGGCTTCATGCAGGGATTCATCGTACAACTGCTTGAATGTGGTGATGGCAGCTTTTCTTTTCAGCAACAGGCTCGGTGGGAAGTAGTTGGTGAGGAACGCAGCTCGCAGCTCCTCCCATGTCCCGATTTGGCTTTTGTCAAGCCCAGCAAACCAAGACCTTGCCTCGTCTCTGAGTGAGAACGAGAACAGCCTCATCCTGATGGCGTCTTGGGGGACTCCATTCTGCTTTATCGTGTCGCACACCTCTATGAATTGACTGAGGTGTGCATACGGATCCTCTACGGCTCTCCCCCCAAACTGGTTCTGCTGCACCATTTGTATCAGCCCTGTGCGCAGCTCGAAGTTGTTGGCATTGATGCCAACCCTGAATCCTGCCTCTTCCTGCTGTGGTACAAATCGGTCTAGAATAGACCTTTGTGGCACTATGACTTGCCTTTCATTCAGTTCCGCCAGTCTTGCGGCTTGCTCGGCTTGGGTAGCTTGGGCTGCAAGAAGTTGCGCCCTCAGTTGTTGCACTTCATTCACGAATTGCCTCTGCTCTTCCGGAGTCATGTTTTGCAGTGGGGCTTCCGGATTTTCTGCCATCTCAAAGTTCAGCTTCTTTCCCTTCTTTCTGTTCGTCCTGCAGACTGCTTCAATTTCTGGTATAAAAGGTTCGAGTGCCTTTCCTTTATTCCTTGTGTTCATGCACCTGCACAGTAAACGAGAAAGAAATCAGGCTGTCCCAGCCGTGCTAGACGCTATCTCGGCCGGCATGGAAAAATTCGTCTCGGCCGATTTAGGATGTATCTCGGCCGGGATGAAGAACTCGTCTCGACCGTGGTGGGACTCACCTCGGCCGAGACAGACGCGACACACACACACGCACGCGAAAAACAAAACTGACTCGACAATAAAGAAAATAACAGAAAACTCGAAAAATAAAAATTTAGAAAATACAACCCAATCCAGAAGTTCTTTGACTTTCCAGTAATGATTCGCCGTCTGACTATCCCCGGCAACGGCGCCAATTTGATAGCTGTAGAAACAGTAGCAAATAAATTTGTAAAACCCTAAGGTTGTCGAACCCACAGGGATAGTGCTACGAAGGGATTCATGTACTAGAGATGGTTTTCAGAACTCTTGTTTGGGTAAATCAATTTAAAAAGGGTTTTGGGTTTTCAAAACAAGGAAATTAAAGAGATAAAAACAAATATTAAAAAGCACAGATCCTAGGGAAATCTACCAAACTGATCAACATGCAAGAAACAAATATTCAAACCCAGAAAAGATATTTTTGGTGGAAAATCTGTTAATGTGGAATTAATTCCTTGGTCGGGCAATTAAATCCTAAATTACTAACTAGTGGTTATCTCCTCTCGGTCTCAAACACACAAAGTTAATCAATTTCATAAAAATCCAGATTAATCCTACAATTGAAATCTTCTTGGTCGGACAGATAATCAAAAGTATTAAATCCTAACTTCCTATTATCAATTTTCACCTCTCGGTCCTTCAATTAATAACTAAAACCTATTCCAATTTTCATCTCTCGATCCTTCAATTGAAAATAGATTTGAAATAAAAACATAGGATTTAAACCAATAAAAGGGTTTGAACAATTGAATCAAAACATGTATCACAGAAGGAGAAACCCTAGAACCTGTTTAGGGTTCTAGCCTAACATATTGAAAGTAAACATTGCAAGGAAAAATAAAGATTGCATTGAAAAATAAAGGTTTGACAAATAAAAGTAAAGAGGAATTCTAGCAAAACTTAAAGAAAACAGAAAATAAAGTATGGAAAAAGATGCGATGCTAATTCTGAGCTATTGAAGAGTTTATATAGTAGTAGGGTTGAGGCCTTGGATGTATCTCTTCGAAAAGTATGATTGATTGCTTCCAAATTGATGTATATCTTGTTCCCCAAGCAATTCTCGCCCAAAATATATGAAAATTTCGCCAAATCTCGCCATTCATGTCTGGCTCGGCCGAGATGGATCTTGCCCCGGCCGAGATGGAAAATTCGGCCCGGCCGAGATGGTTTTCATTTCGGTCGAAACAGAGACGTTTCCGCCACTTCCGACCCTTCTGCGCAGTCTCACGGTTTTGGCCATAACTTTCGCGTCCGAACTCCGATTGATCCGATTCCAGTTGCGTTGGAAAGCTAACTCAAAGATCTTTCAAATGCCATGCTCCATTAGCTCTGATTCCAACGGTGGAAGGATTTGTGACTGTTTCTTCGAACATCTGCTGCTTTCGGTACGGGTTCTCCATTGGGTTTGGCCTAAAACCTGCGAAATCTCACCATGACAAGCGTAATACCCTCTAATATATACTCATGCTCAGTTTATTCAACAAAACATAATAAAATGCATAAAAGAAAGGAAAAATAAAGCGATAAGTGAGTAGAAAAACGAGCTTATCAATCTTCCCCATCATACTCATCTGGAAATTACTTGTCATGAGCTTGGAAAACTTATCACACAAGTCTTGATTAATGAGCTTGGAAAACTTATCACACAAGTCTTGATTCTTTGACCCACATATGATGTCATCAACATAAATCTGCACTAGCAAGATGCTTCCTTCATCCTTGATACGAAAGAGAGTCTAGTCTATCCTCACTTTCTTGAATCCATTAGCTAGCAGGAACTTAGATAGAGTTCCATACCATGCTCTTGGTGCCTGCTTCAACCCATACAGAGCTTTCCTTAGCCTGTAAACTTGATTTCCCTGCTCGAAACCTGGTGGTTGCTCAACATAGACTTCTTCTTTGAGCTCACCATTCAAGAACGCACTCCTTACATCCATTTGCATGACAACAAATTCATGATGTGCGGCATATGCGAGGAATAGCCTAATTGCTTCCAGACGTGCTACTGGAGCAAACGTCTCATCATAATCAATTCCCTAGCATTTTCTATAGCCCTTTGCTACTAGACGAGCTTTGTTGCGGACGACATTTCCAGATTCGTCTTTCTTGTTTGTGAATACCCATTTAGTTCCAATGACACTCTGATGCTCTGGTCTATCTACCAGGTCCCACACATGATTGCGCGTGAACTCAGCAAGCTCCTCTTGCATAGCGTTCACCCAATCTGAAGATTGCAACGCCTCTTCAATCTTCTTTGGTTCTTCTTGTGAGATATAGCATGCAAGCATAGCATTGTCTTGCCTCGACAGGATAGGATCATTGACATCTCCAAGGACAACATCTAAAGGATGATCTCGTAGCCATATGGGTCTTACAGGTTGCGGGTCTTCAGTATCCATCAGGTGCTTAGCATTCGAAATCTCAGCATCTGGATAGTTTTCTACGGGAGCATCAGCTTCTGGAACTTCAGCAGCGGGAACCTCAGCAGCAGGTACTTCAGCATTGTCTTCAGCACCATCTTCTGCACCGTCCTCGCCGTGTTCAACAATGTGTCCTGGACTTGTGATTTCTTCATCTTCATCATCGATTAATCCATGAACTTCCAAATTATCATTGAGATAAATTGGTGGGGTTGCCTCAGCATGATCATTAGCATCATCGGCCTTGTCAGCAGTTTGGTCACCTGCTGAGTGCGTATGGATTGGATTGCAATCACTCATAGACTTAGTCGGGTCAATACGCATATTTTTGAAAGAATTTAAGATCGATTGACCATGGACATTATTAGTCTCATGATTGCTATCCACTTTCTCTCTTATAGCTCTGCACACTAAAGTAGACTCATCAAAAATAACATTGCATGTTATTTCCACAACTCCGGTCGTCTTGTTTAATACTCTATAGCCTTTGTGAGAAGGGTGACCATATCCAAGGAACACACCTTCATCAGACATAAGCGAGAAAGTATTAAGTTTTGACTTTCCGTTGTTATGAATATAACATGTCGAACCAAAAGCACGAAGATGAGTAATAGAAGGCTTACGACCGTTCTACACTTCATAAGGAGTCTTGTTGAATCTACCATTGATTGCGCTCCTATTCTGAGTATAGCAGGCTGTCATGACTGCTTCGCCCCAATACTTAGCAGTTAACTCTGAATCGGGTAGCATAGACCTCACTGCTTCTTTCAACGTTCGATTCCTTCTTTCTGCTAGACCGTTTTGCTGGGGGTCCTAGCAGTGGACTTCTCATGCCCGATACCAGCTTCGGCGCAAAAATCCATTAAAATCCCGTTGCAAAACTCTGTTCTATTGTCCGATCTAATCCTCTTGACTGTAACTTCTTCGTTATTTTGCTCTTTGAGGATTAGCTCCGGTAGGATGAGCTTTACTTCGTCTTTCGTTCTCATCAATCGAACCCACGTGTACCTGGAGTAGTCATCAACAACCACAAGTGTATATATCTTTTTACTTACAGTGGGTGGAGTGACTGGGCCAAATAGATCCATGTGCAAGAGCTCTAGGATCCTTTCTGAAGTGGCCTTCTCCGGGTTGGATCTGAATGATGCTTTGGTCTGCTTCCCTTGCTGGCAAGCTTTGTACACACCTTCCTTGCGGAAAGTCTCAGCAGGCAGACCTACAACAAGCTTATTCTTGGCTAGATGGTTAATAGTTTTAAAGTTCAAATGATTTAACCTCTTGTGCCATAGCCAAGTTGTTTCTTCCTTGTTCAATGCTAAGAAGCACGAATGTTGTTGACCACTTTGCCAGTCAACAATGTATAGGCCACCCTTGTGGATGCCTCTGAGCTTCACTTCACCTGTAACATTGTCAGCAATAGAACAACCGGTATTGACAAAATATACAGTGTACCCATTCTCGCATAGCTGGCTAATGCTTAGCAGGTTGTGTTTGAGATAGGAGACGAGCGCGACATTGATAATCCTTAGTCCATTTCGCTCGATGCAACCTCTCCCCATCACCCTGCCTTTGCTGTTGTCGCCAAACATGAGTGTGGGGCCAAAAATTCTTTTAATATCTGAGAATAGCTCTTCATTCCCCGTCATGTGCGCTGAACAACCACTATCAAGGATCCATTCGTTTGACATATTTGATGTCTTAGCATCAGGATCCTGATCCTGCAAAACAATCAACAAGTTGATTTAGGTACCCGCTTAGCATCGGGTCCTCCAGGATTAGCGTGAGTCATGGTTCCTTTTGGAACCCACATCTTGGTGATCTTCAAGATTTTCTTCTTGATCTCACCCTTCACAACCTTCTCGACCTTAGAATGAGTATGCTTTGCGTTATTAGATCTAGGTGTGGTTGTTTGCTTAGCCTTCCTTGTCCTTTGAAATGGAAATGGGTTGGACTCAGGCCTCACATAGGTGTTCCTCCTATGTGGTGTGTACTGTTGGTACGACGGTCTTACAGCAGTGTATTGAACATGCTTGCCCTTATGAAAGGTAAGATATGCTATCCTCGCGTTGTGAACATAACACTCAGCATTCCTTGGTATTGTTGAATGTGGTTTAGCATTTCCTCTCTGATTCCTCTGCTGAGGTCCAGCAGGTACGTGCTTAGCATTCATCCTTTGGATCCTCTGCTGAGGTCCAACAGATGCATGCTTAGCAAACACTGGTTGGATCCTCTTCTGAGATCCAGCAGACGTCTTCTGCTTATGCCCATCCTTCTTCTTAGCATTTAGCTTAGCATTTGAAGGTTCAGCAACTATCTTTCCTTTACCTTTGTCAGCAGTGACATTTCCAGCAGAAACGAATAAGATCGGTTTCTGCATAGAAGATTTAACATGAGTACTCAATGTCTTCCTAGAAGAGTCACCTACGGTGTTAACACAACCAAGTCCAGACTTATCATTATGATGTCTCTGCTGGCTAACGATGGCATTGAGAACTGCACTGCTGGATGTGTAAGTACAAATGCAATCCTCTTTAGGCTTAGTTTTCAAAGCAAGATTCTCTTTTTCTAAGTTTTGAAAATTTTCAGAAAGCTTAGAGAAATCTGCTTTAAGTTTCAAAAACTCCTCACTATCGGACCTTAGTCTTTCGACTTCATCGGTCAAAGATTGAACTTGTAATTTGAGTGAGGTATTCTCTCCAACGATAGCATTCTTGATTTCATACATTTTTGAAAATTCAATCGAAAGCTTCGTCAGATAATCTTCCTCAGAATCTGGAAATGATTCCTCCGATTCATGCATGATTGCTATGCTAGGAATGCTAGTAAATTGTACCTCATGTGCATCGACGGCTAGAGCCGATTCAGCACTCTGCTCAGCATCAGCATCAGCGAATTGATCTTCAACAATATTTGCCATTAACACGAGCATGGCTTCCTCATCATCTTCTTCTGAGGAATAGTAATACTCCTCATCATTATCTGGAATATCAGGAGCCTCTGTTCTTGTCAGCAGCGCCCTAGTGACTGCTTTCACTGCACGTCTTTCGAATCTTTGCTTCAGGCGTTCTCTCTCCTCTATGCTGACTTTCGGACAATCGTGCTTGAGATGATCTGGCGAATCATACTCAAAGCATGTCCTAGGCTTTCACTCTGTTGAGCGGGTAGATGATGATGATTGTTTGATTTCCTTGGCCTCTTTCTCAGCTTTAGCCTCTAACATCAACTTCTGAAGCATCCTCATCTGCTCCTCTAGCTCGCTGATCTTCAAATCAACGGGTTGAGCATTCGAGGTTGAGACAACCTCCTTTGCTGGCGATGCTGGAGCAGACCTCTCATTACGGAAGGGCTTCTTCATTTTCCATTTGTTAAAATCCTTCTTAGCGAAGTACGCTATGTCCTCAGAGTTTCCAGCATTTGATGACGTAGGTTGCACCAAAGCAACCTCGTTCTTCTTTGACTGTTGTATTATGAACTCATGAGCTTTAAGTTGATCAAATACCTCGGATGTTGACATCTTGCTGAGGTCCTTCTCGCTCAGACTTGTCATTTTCACGAACCAGTCTTCTCTTGGGAAGAGTTTAGAAATGATCTTGTTATTCATCTCCCCATTGTCGTACGTCTTTCCAAGCTTCTGGAGCTCGCCGATTATTGTATTGAATCTCTCTTCCATTGCCAGGATAGTGTCTCCTACATGCATAGAGAATGATTCATATTTATCTACAGCTACCTGTAGCTTGTTGCGTCTCATCTGCTCAGTCTCCTAGGAACATTCGCACACGTAGTCCCACATTTCTTTAGATGTCTTGAAGTCTAGGGCTTTGTCGGCCATCAAGGGGGGTAGACATTCAATGATTAACTTCATAGCTAGGTATTCCAGCTGACCCCTTTTCTTGTCTTCCAACGTCCATTCCTCATAAGATTTTGGTACCATTTCAGGACGTGGTTGACCTTCAACAGGTGGACCAACTTTCATGATTTGGATGGGTCCTTTGGTTAGAACATCCCCATCTCAGGATGAATACTTTGAAGCTGGATGGTTGCCATCTTCTTCCATGACTCAAATTTCTCCTTGTTGTACTTAGGTAGAATATTATTCATCATCTTGCAAGATTGTAGATGCCAGAGCTAAACAAAAATAACAGAGAAGCGCAAGGAAAAGGTAGATCTGGTCAAAAGCAACTCAAAAACAGAGAGTCTGTTATGACCTCCGCTCTGATACCACTTGTTGGTCCCCGAGATCAGAGTCATCGTGGTGATAACTAACCACACACACGAAATGCAGCGGAAGATATATAAACGTTCACTTGCACTTTATATTATTATCAAAGATAGTTTAGCTCAACTTAACTTAATATTTTCTTGCAGATATACACTAGCGACTTGGTTCCTAGGTTTCAAAGCAAACTCAAACAGCAAGCAATAAAACAGTAAAAACAAAATAGTTATAGTGGTTCGATCAATAGATCTACGTCCACTCCTTAGCCGAAATGCTAAGAATTCACTAAGAAAGTATACAAAATACAAGGAATCGCCTTTCAAGTGCAGTAGGCGGTGAATTTTCGAGCCGGCTACTTCACGACTATCCTCCGTTACTTCGTACTCCTTAGTCATCTACAGCTCCAGCCAAGTCAAGGGCGGCACCTTCGTAAAACTTGTCCTTCGCTGATAATGATGGGAGGTTTTAAAGTGCTCTCATGAACTTATCTGTTTTTGGCAATATACCCGTCGGAGTCAGTCTCTTTTCAGAGAAATGACTGTTGGATGCTTCCAAGATCGGAAGGTATCCCAATGATTGAACCTTAAAGGATTCAATGAACCACTCAAGTGTCAGATCTTGAATGTAGGGGACACTTGGTGATTGAGAGCTTTAAAGATTTTTCTTGTCTCGTTAATGCTCTCGTGACTACTTTCTCACTTTGTTGTTGTCAAAGGAATCTTGAGATTTGCCTTAGCTCGTGAGATATGAATGCAGTAAAGGTAGTGAGTGAAGCAGTAGTCCACTATCTCTTTTGGACTAGTCTTTTATACTTGGAGATTCAAACTTTTGAATCTCCATACCCGTTAGACACAACGATTCCTTCATCCAAGAGTGGGTAGACTCTTTCCGTCCTTTCTGGCTTTGTACAGTACTTTCCGACCTACTTCTGGAAAGTCTTGTCCTTGCGTGTACATCTGTCAGAACGGTAGTGTAGCAGTCGTTTGTTCATTATCGCGCCTTGCTAAGCCTCATCTGAGAATGCTAGAACAATCTGCTAGCCCTTCTTAGCAATCTGCTAAACTTTGTGTTCGGATTGCTAACTCCTTAGCAGTTGCTCAAGTTTAGCACTCGGTTCCTTTGACTCCAGATTGGTAGCTCCTCTAGCAATCTGCTTTCTTAGTATCCGATTGCTTACTCCTTAGCAGTCTTCTCCATCTGCTATTATCTCTAGTTGCTGTTATCTGCTAGAAATACTTCTAGCAATTTAATCTATTACAACTCAAGGTTTAACCTATACAGGACATTACAAACAAGTAGCTAGACTATGCTAGTATCCAACAATTGATCGACCAACTAGTAAGTTTTGATCCAACAAAATCTTTTACAAATGATCCTAAGGCATGAATTTAGGAATAATTTCCCAACATACTCCCTCCATCCCGCAGGAGTAGTCTCATTTCTTATTTGTGTTTGTCCCATAAAATAATTTCATTTTCCTAAAATGGCAAACTTTTTCACACTCACCAATAAAATATTAATTCCACTACACTCACAAAATATTGTTAACTGTGTCCGGGAGAAATGAGACTACTCCTGCGGGACGGAGGGAGTAACACATTTAGCCCGTCGGCCAATAATATGTGTACTAGCATAAGAACATAACAAGGATAAACAGTAATATATCAACATAAATCCTCCACCTTGACTTTTGAACTTGCTTGAAAAATCGGACAAATTAGTTAATTTCGTGCGTCGCCTAAAGCATAATAATATATAATAATAACAATTATACTAAAAATTCAAAATAAAATAATTGGATTGAAAAGATAATAATAATAATAATAATTATTATTATTATTATTATTATTATTATTATTATTACTACTATTATTACTATTATAAATGCATGAATTATCTGTACACCCAAGCCGTAAATAAAAGAATGAGTCCAACATTTATTAAAAAGTGATCCAAGGCACAACACCTAAAATTTAGGGGTGGTAATCTCCAACCTGACACGAACCTAACACAAAAAAATGGGTTGCGTCAACCCATTTAATTTTCGTGTCGGGTTCGGGTCAATCTCGGGTTGACTCGCGAACCCATTTGACCCACCAATATAAATTATTATTATTATTATTATTTATGAAATATAATTATATAAAATATTAATAAATAAATAATAGCCTAAAACCTAATTTTTTAAATAATTAAAAAAAATTATTTTTTAAAATAATTATCACATTTTTTTAATTTTGAAAATAATTAAACATATTATTTCGAGCCAGTTTCGGGTCGACACGAAAATAAACGTGTTGGATTCGGATTGAGATTCCTGATCCACGAATATATAAGGGTCAAGTTCGGGTTAGCGTGTCGCTTGTTATTATCAGGTTGCAACCCGACCCGCCACCCGAACTTGACTCATTTGCCACCCCTAACCTAAATAAAGAAAATTGTTACACTTATTTCTCCAAAGTCCAATCTACGAAGCTACATCTCCCATTTTCACTTTCCTACGCTAAATTACCTTCTCTCTTGTCTGCGCCCAACTGCCATGCTCCTCCCTTACTTGTCTCTATTTTTTTTAGGAAAATCAAAATACCACCCGACAATTACTCTCTAACAACATCTCTCTCACCTTTAACAACCTCCCACTACCGCCACGAGCCACCGTCACTACTCCTTCTATGTCAACACCCTCTCTCACACCACAAAACCAATGCAAATGCCAAAATAAAATTTAAAGAAAAGGTATTGCTACCTGTAAACTTAGGTAAAATATTTGATTCGTGAATTTGGAAGAATAAGATTGCTTTCTATATATAGGGTGGAGATTGGGGACTTAAAGAGTTTGCACATATAATTATTTTCAATTAAACAAGGAATTGATGATATGACTTGAAAAGTTCCCAGATATGGCCGTTTTTTATCGTTGAACAAGTTTGGAGAAGAAATAATACTACGTAGCCAGAAACAATAGAATTTACAGAAATAAATAATACTTAGGCTCAAACCTACAATGTCGACCTGACATAATGGAATCGAAGAAAAATTAATAGCTATTGGGCTTGAATAAAATAATTCATGGCCCAATTAAAAATAATTTGGGTCTTAAAATAATATTTGAGCAAGAGAAATAAATGTATATTAGGCTCACGAAATACTTCGACCCATACACATATATTTATTTCATTAAATAATGAAAAATAATTCAAACGAAACAATAATGTGAAGTGCGAATATGTAAGTTTGACACACAATTGTCAAAATTACCTGCGAATAAGTAAGTTCGACACACGGTTGTCAAACTTACCTCGCTTCGACAGGTTGAAGGTAATCTTATCCTTACTGTCTAACTTTAACATTCACATGTCAAACCTTATATGCTTACAACTTTGACTCCTCAATGTCAAAGTTCCGAAACTGTTTGTTACAATTAATTCCTATCTTTTAGGAAACTCATATTTATCTGTTTAATGACGTTTTTACAGGTCCTATTTATTATGATTCGAATATATTATGTCTATTAAGTATATCTTATTTATTATATAGTTTATATTATTTACCCCTACGTGAGTTTGTGGGAGTTCATTTTTGTTGTATGAACAGGTAAAGACGTGGAAGAAGACACGATCCATTGTCAAGTAGTGGAAGAAGTGCTCGTGTGCTCCAGGTTCTATAAATAAGAGATGAAGAAGACTAGAGACTTTGAGTTTCAGAGGTTAGACACATATTCATACGAGCTCTCTAGGCTGATTCGTTTATCCAATCATTCATCAAGTACACGAAGACTACAATCGAGTTGTGGAATCCATCTCCAGAGAGTGAACCCTACGGTGGAGGAGTAATTGGGTTGTATCGTGTGATTTTGTGTTTGATTGCTTTCGTAGGAATTTTACTAAGGAGTGAACTTAGGAAAATTTCTATCTTGTTTACTATTTTGTTCTTCACTTGTAAAAATTTTGTTTGAATAAGTGAAAACTATTTTGCCATGTGGCTCTCGAGGGTTTATAATTTATAAACCTTCGAACATTTAATTCCGCTGTGTCAAACTTTATAGCTTCCGCGTGTGTTAAAATACTATGTTTTGCGTGTGTCAAACCTTTGTGTTTTACTATCTTTGACACCATTGTGTTAAACTCGGGCACTAAATTATATCAATTGGCGTCACGAGCCTCTACTTGACGGACTAAGTAGTTTCTTTCCTGAGTGCAGTTTTTCACAATGGATAAGTCGAGTGTGCCAGCCCGTCCTCCCGTGTTGGATAGCAACAGGATCAGCTACAACATGTGGAAAACCCGTATGCGAATTTACATCAAAGTTGTCGATGAAAGAGCTTGGGCTGCGTTGCTGGAAGGATGGACACCTCCGAAGGAAGAAATTCCAGATCCTGAAGATGCAACAAAGACTGTCATGATTCCAAAAGACGAAGGAAAATGGACAAATGAGGAACGGATGTTGTCAAACTGCAAAGCTAAAGCTTTTAATGCAATCTTTATGTCTGTTGATATTGGTTGTGCTAGGTTAATTTCAAGTTGTTTGGAAGCAAAAGAAGCCTGGCTTATCCTTCAAGCCAAGTGTGAGGGGTCAGCTAGTGTGCGTAGACAAAAATGAGACTTCTTACTACCAAATTTGAGAATCTCCGTATGGCTGAGGATGAGACCATCACCGAATACTTTGAGAAGATGGTGACCATGACGAATGAAGCTCTCGCACTTGAAGAACCGATTAGCAATGAAAGACTTTTTAGCAAGATGCTTAGGACTCTACCTGAAAGATTCAATCACAAGATTTCTGCCATTGAAGAGGCTAGAGATTTGGAAAAGCTGGAGATTGGTGAATTGGTAAGCATTCTTACCACTTTTGAAATGAATTTGAATGAACAAAAACAGGTCTACAGGGGCAAAAGCATTGCTCTTCGTGCTGGAAAAGAACCAGCCGAAAAGATGCCAAGTTCATTAAAGTTTGACCTCGAGGTGTCAGACGATGAATTGCTAGATGAGGAACAACCGAATTTGGTACTCTTGACGAAAAAGTTCAACAAATTCATGAGATCTATGAAGAAAGGAAAAGGTGAATCCAGCTCAAATAGATTCAAGACTACGACCTCCGTGCCTTCTAGCGCCTCAAGTAACTCAACCACATCCTCACGTAAGAGTGATAAATATGCCAAAAATGGTATTAATCCTTTTTCCGAAAGTTCTACTTTTGATAATGTCAAGTGTCATTGGTGTTCTGGAATGGGTCATTTTGCTAACGAATGTCCTACTGTTCTAAGAAGAAAGAAGTTAAACTTTAACACCACCCTGAGTGAAGACTCTGACACTGATGAGGATGAGGATGAGCAAGTTGTGCTATAGGTTAGGATTGAGGAGCTCAATGAAGATGATTTGATGGAGGTGGACAACACTGAAGAGTTTGAGGAAAAGGAAGGTGCAAGTGATCTCACTATTGTGCCATGTGGTGACACAAGCAACTGGCACAATGCATCTAACTCTGACGTGTCAATGTCTGAGTATATTTCAGGTCAAAGCAATGAGGAAGAAGGAAATCTAGTCACATCTCCAAAAGAAATGGAGAAGGTTTGTGATCTTTTTAACATGGTGGATAGACGATGTGAGGAACAAGGACAGGAGACTGAAAGACTTAAAGAGGAGAATCAGTCCATTAGGAGACAACTCATGAGATTGGAAGTTCTTCTCACTAGAAGGGACAAAGAAGTCAGCCATCTCAAGGGGAAGCTGAAGGAAGCTGACTCTGTCTTTGACAAAATCAATCGTGGACGTGACACTCTAGATGAGATCCTTGCCACCAAAACCTCTGATGGAAGTGGACTAGGATACGTCGATCAATCTACTCCGAGTTCTAGTACTTTTGACTCCCAGAACCTGATCAAATTCACAAAGGGGGAGTCTGACACCGGAGTGTCAAGCGAGAAAGAAAAATCAAAGAAGTATGTGTGTCATTACTGCAACAAGGCAGGCCACATCAAGCCTTTCTGCAGGAAAAGAATTGCAGATGAAAACCAGAAAACCGATTCAAACAGCTTCGTTATTTACACTTCTTTAAAAACTAACATTGCGGGTACATGGTACTTTGACAGTGGCTGCTCCAGACACATGACAGGCGATCGAACATGTCTGTCAGACTACTCAGCAATTTGTGGTGGTTCTGTTACATATGGAGGAGGAGCTAAAGGAAGAATTACAGGCGAAGGAACTTTGAATGTGCCAGACTTTCCAAAACTTCAACATGTGTTGTATGTGGAAGGTCTGACAGCCAATCTGATCAGCATAAGTCAACTGTACGATGATGGGATGGTTGTCAAATTTGACAAGGATGTTTGTGAGGTATACGATAAAACTAACAGATGTGTTATGTTTGGCAGTAGATCCTCAGATAACTGCTATCAAGCTGAACAAGAAGGAAGATGCCTGGTGTCAAAGCCTGACGAAGCTGCACTGTGGCACCAGAAAATGGGACATGCAAGTACCCATTGCATTCAGAAACTTCTGGAGGCTGATGCAGTCAAAGGTGTTCCTAACCTGAAATTTGACCCTGACAAAGTATGTGATCCATGTACAAAAGGTAAGCAGGTACGTGCTTCTCATCCTGTCACTGATTTAGTTAACACCAGCACATGTTTTGAATTGCTTCACATGGATTTGATGGGACCTATTGAAGTTGAGAGTATAGGTCGAAAGAAATATATGTTAGTATGTACTGATGATTTTTCAAGATTTACTTGGGTGGAGTTCTTGCGAGAAAAATCTGAAGCCTTTGATCACTTCAAGAAATTGTACAAAAAGTTTAAGAAACTCTATCACTCCAGTGTCATACGGATCCGAACTGATCATGGGAGAGAGTTCGAGAATGAAAGTTTTAATGAATTTTGTGAAAAAAAGGGCATCTCTCATGAGTATTCAGCACCCAAGACACCACAACAAAATGGTGTGGTTGAAAGGAAGAATATGACGCTCCAGGAAATGGTTAGAGTTATGTTAAACTCAAAAAACCTATCCAAAAGGCTATAGGCTGAAGCTGTCAACACTGCGTGCCATCTGATCAATAGAGTGTATCTTCGTCCTGGAACAAAGACCACTCCATACAAGATTCTAAATGGTAAGAAACCTAATCTAAAATACTTACATGTTTTTGGTTGCCTTTGCTTTGTGCTGAATGACAAGGAATACTTTACAAAATTGGACACAAGAAGCAGTAAAGCCCTATTCCTTGGGTATGCTAGCAACAGCAGAGCTTATCGTGTGTACAATCTTGACACTCAAACCATTCAAGAGTCAGTAAATATTGTGTTTGATGAGGCGGGATCACTTCATGAGAGGATGGATGAATTGGATGCTTCCCATCTAATTGAATGTTCTGAAGAACCTTTTTCCAGTGAAAAGTCTTCCAGTGATCAGTCGTCCACAAGTCAAACTTCACCAAGCTCTGACACAGAAGACCACTCTGACACGCTAGTGTCAAACCATGACAGAAGGGACCCTCCTCTCAGAATAAGGAAGGATCATCCCACTGTAGGAACTGAGTCTACAATAGGCGACATGAATCGCCATTTATTAA
>JAPKLW010000511.1:333188-385160 GCA_026898455.1 Plectranthus barbatus
TTTCCTAATATACCAATCATAATGCTTTTATGTATACAATTCCAACACCCACTTCTCAGGTAATCGGAAGTATGACAGAGGGAGTCCAAACCAGAAAAAAGGATCCTGTCAACTACCGAGAGATGGTCAGATCTGTGTGTCTATCGTCAAGGTTTAATCTTCTGCATTCTGCTTGTTATTTATCATTGTTTGAACCAAAAAATGTTAAAGATGCTCTTGCAGATGAGTTTTGGATTAAGTCCATGCAAGAGGAACTCAGCCAATTTGAGTATAATGATGTGTGGGAATTGGTTCCAAGGCCGAGTGACAAGAATGTGATAGGAACCAAATGGATATTTAAGAATAAAACCGATGAAAAGGGCAACGTCGTGAGGAATAAATCAAGATTGGTTGCTCATGGGTATACGCAAGTTGAAGGCATTGACTTCGACAAAACGTTTGTTCTTGTGGCAAGATTAGAATCAATCCGTCTGTTGATTGCTATTGCTTGTGCTGCAGATTTTTTACTTTATCAAATGGATGTCAAAAGTGCATTTTTGAACGGGATTCTTGAAGAGGAAGCTTATGTTGAACAACCCAAGGGGTTCGAAGACTTGTCAAAGCCAGATCATGTTTACAGGCTCAAAAAGGCCCTGTATGAGTTAAAACAAGCACCTCGTGCATGGTATGCCCGTCTAACTGAATTTCTGTTGGATCTAAGGTTTGCAAGAGGTAACGCTGATAAAACCCTCTTTGTTAAACATATAGGAAACAATTTTATTTTAGGTCAAATTTATGTGGATGATATTGTGTTTGGTTCTTCTGATGTCAAACTTGTCGATGAGTTTGTCACCAACATGTCAAACATGTTTCAAATGAGCATGGTAGGCGAATTAAATTATTTTCTAGGTCTGCAAATTATGCAACGTAAGGATGGTGTTTTTCTTTCTCAGTCAAAATATGCATTGGGTATAATTAAGAGATTTAGACTTGAAAATGCTAAACATATGAAAACTCTTATGGTTAGAAGTGATAAACTATGTAGAGATAGTTCAGGTGTCAAAGTCGAACCTACCCTTTATCGTAGCATGATAGGAAGTCTCTTATATCTCTCTGCTAGTCGTCCTGATATACTATTCAGTGTAGGTGTGTGTGCAAGGTACCAGTCTGATCCCAAGGAGTCACACCTAAAAGTTGTCAAAAGTATAATTCGATATATCTCTGGCACTCCTAATTTGGGTATTTGGTACACAAAACAGTATAGCACTGACATTACAGGGTATAGTGACGCGGACTGGGCAGGTGATGTGGATGACAGGAAGAGCACAAGTGGAGGTGGATTTCTAGTAGGTGCAAACTTGGTGTCATGGTCTAGCAAGAAACAAAATTGCATCTCACTATCAACGGCTGAAGCTGAATACATTTCAGCAGCAAGTGGGTGCACTCAACTACTTTGGATGAGACAAATGTTAGAAGACTATGGTTTGCCTTCTGAAACTTTGACTCTCTTGTGTGATAATGCTAGTGCAATAGAAATTGCTAAAAATCCTGTCCAACACTCACGCACAAAGCACATTGACATAAGACACCATTTTATACGTGATTTGGTTGAAAAAGGTTTAATCTCTTTAAAGTTTGTGACAACAAAAGAACAATTAGCAGATATATTTACTAAAGCTCTTGACTTTGAGAGATTCTCATATTTGAGAAAATCTCTAGGCATGTCTAACCCCCCTGCCTAATGATTTAACTATATGTGTCTGCTCACCAATCTTTGACACTGTGTTGTTGAAGTTTGTTCTTTTTGTCGATTATTTATTTTCATGTTATAAAACTGAGAGATACAAGAGTGAGATCTCAAAGTTATAAAACATGGTGATTGTGATCTATTTGTTTTTCAAATTTACTGGAAGTACTATGGACAGAAAGTTGTTAGAACTCTGACCATGTGGAATCAAAGTTTATTTGTGAAATGAATGGGCTGTTTTGATTCATGTATCTCATTTAGTACTAAAGATTGGACGTGATTAGGCACACAATCTTTGTGGAAGGATTAATGACATTGTTTGTATCGACACTTTGTAACTTTGACACCTCAATATCAAACTTGGTAGCAGTCATCATACTTTAAATCTTTTCGAGCTTAATTTGTTTTTTTTTTTTTCAAGTTTGTTTTTAGTTGTTGCGAATTTTAAGGTTTTTAAATTTTAATTTTAACCTAATCCGATTTAATCTGATTTAATTTGATATTTACCTAAGTTTTAGGAGTTTGTTTTTTAGATTCTTTGCATTATCTTTGATTAAAATTTATATCCCCTTATTTTCGATATATTTGTTATGTTTGTTACACACCTCACCCCCCTACTTAAGTGTTTTTGCTGCAGAGTCCTATTCACATCAATCACAAATTTTATTTTAGGACTGTGACAGAGTTTACTGCTTTTAGTCCTACTTTGGTGTTAGAATTGTTTGCCAACGTGCTGAAAGATGAAGTATTCCAATCTGGGAAACCCAAATTCGGAAAGTCATATGTTAGGGGAAAAATTATTAAGTTTGACCCTGAAACGATCAATTCTTTCCTGGGGTTAAAGTCTGAGTGTGTGGAAGCTTTGCCAAAATCTGCAGATACGGATTTAGCTGTTGAATTGACTGGTGGAAAATCGAAGACCTCGGTTACCAAACTGCCTGTCTCCACCCTGACCTGGAAATATGTGGCTCTGTTCAAAATTTGTGTTCACAACTGGTTGCCAAACAAGAAGCTGTCAGTGGTGTCAAAGGAGCAAGCTGAATGCCTCTACCGAGTGGGCACTGGTCTCCCCTTTAATTTTGGTCAAGTTGTTTTCACTAACATTTTCCGTGCAGTTTCCAAAGCTGATTCCACATATCTACCGCATCCTTGCCTTCTCCATGCACTGATCCTTTCTCAAGGTGTCACTCCGTTGGATGAAGAATTGCAGTCTGATCCCATCCCACTGGTCTTTGAGCAATCTTTGACTAGGAAAGGCGATATAGGGGTCAAAGACTTGCCGTATGTTCCGAGTGACGTATCCAAGGATGAAGATGTGGATGCTGGTACTTCTTCCCAAGATCGAACTTCCAAGATTCACCAAGCCAAGAGGCTTCTCAAACAAGCACTGAAGCTACTGCAGGATCTGGAGTAAGCTTTCCTACCTGTACCATTCAGGGGGAGACTTGGTGTGGAAAGCTGAAGATGTTGGTGCTATGTTTTTACTACTGGATATTTATGATTCAGGGGAGTTTGATACAAACCCTGTAATCATTTTGTTTTGCTTATGCAATGGTTCGTTTTGTTTATGGTTGATCCATTTTTTTATTATGGTTGCACCATATGGATTCGTGGCAATGAATGCTATTTTGTTATGGATGATCCATATGGAATGGTAACAGGTCGGATAAGCTTAAGGGGGAGATTGTGAAGTAACAGGTCGGATAAGCTTAAGGGGGAGATTTTGAAGTGCGAATATGTAAGTTTGACACACGATTGTCAAACTTACCTGCGAATAAGTAAGTTCGACACACGGCTGTCAAACTTACCTCGCTTCGACAGGTTGAAGGTAATCTTATCCTTACTGTCTAACTTTAACATTCACATGTCAAACCTTATATGCTTACAACTTTGACTCCTCCTATCTTTTAAGTATATCTTATTTATTATATAGTTTATATTATTATTCTAGGTTGTTATTTTAGTTCCTAAATAATAGGGAGCACCTCTACATCTTTATTTACCCCCACGTGAGTTTGTGGGAGTTCATTTTTGTTGTATGAACAGGTAAAGACGTGGAAGAAGACACGATCCATTGTCAAGTAGTGGAAGAAGTGCTCGTGTGCTCCAGGTTCTATAAATAAGAGACGAAGAAGACTAGAGACTTTGAGTTTCAGAGGTTAGACACATATTCATACGAGCTCTCTAGGCTTATTCGATTCTCCAATCACTCATCAAGTACACGAAGACTACAATCGAGTTGTGGAATCCATCTCCAGAGAGTGAATCCTACGGTGGAGGAGTAATTGGGTTGTATCGTGTGATTTTGTGTTTGATTGCTTTCGTAGGAATTTTACTAAGGAGTGAACTTAGGAAAATTTCTATCTTGTTTAGTATTTTGTTCTTCACTTGTAAAAACTTTGTTTGAATAAGTGAAAACTATTTTGTCGTGTGGCTCTCGAGGGTTTATAATTTATAAACCTTCGAACATTTAATTCCGTTGTGTCAAACTCTATAGCTTCCGCGTGCGTTAAAATACTCTATTTTGCGTGTGTCAAACCTTTGTGTTTTACTATCTTTGACACCATTGTGTTAAACTCGGGCACTAAATTATATCAAATAATAATATAAATTTAAGCCCGACTTATAGGAACATAAATTACAAAAGTTTGCATGCATGAATAAAGATTGTAGTAAATATTATAAAAAATAGGGTCGCTACATCTCCACTCCTTAAAAATAATTTTGTCCTTGGATTTAATTGCCATTACTCGATGCGATGTGACCGGTGAGATTTAACCTAAAAAAGTAATAACTTTGAGGTGAGCATCAAGCTATATTATTATAAAAAGTTTCTGTAGGTAGCCCGCAGCCAAATTGTGATACATGTAGCCCGGCGGCTAATAATATGTGAACCTGAATAAAAGCATAATAAGAATAAACAGTAATGTATCACACATAAATCCCACACCTTAACTTTTAAACTTACTTGAAAATTAAAATAAATTAATTAATTATGTGCAACGCCTAAATTATAATAATACTACGTTAACATAAAATAATTAGATTGGCATAAGAATAATAATAACAATAATAATAAATGCATGAATACTTGGTGGCCCAGTTGCCCAACACCCAAACCCTAAATAAAAGAATAAGTCAACATTTATTAAAAAGTGACCCAAGCCACAAGAAAATTTCTACACTTCTCCAATCTACGAAGTCCCCCTTCTCCCATTTTCACTTTCCTACTACGCCAGATCACCTTCTCTTCTGTCCGCGCCCAACCGCCCTGCTTGTTTTACCTTACTTCTCTCTGTGATTTTTATTTAATAAAATCAAAATACCACCCGACAAAGCAACAAGTACACGCGCTCGATCGATGCCAAGCCCATGTCGCTCGACATGGCTATGTCGACCAACATAAGAGCCATGTCGGTCAACACAGCAAGGCAAGGGGAGGAATTTCGGTTTCCTTGTTCGATTTTGATCCGATTCAAGTGGTATTCGATGTCTAGGTTTATTATATGATTATCAAAGCATGTTATGAGCATGTTTAGATGTTGGTTTATGAGATCGAATGTCGAGCTTTGATTTATTCGATTAAAGTAAAGTTCGAAGCATGACTAGGTATTTGAATTTCCAAAAATGGATTAATTGAATTGAAAATTGACCTTATGAAGTGAAAGCATGATTGATTGGTTTGACAGTTGTCAGTTAGATGTCATCCAAGGTCCTGATTTTGTCAAGTATTATTAGTAGATATGATAAAAATACTTAGACTATCCGTCCTAATTAGTTGTATATATTGTGATTATTTTGAAGGGGATTTAAAGTTAAAGGGAATACAAATCAATCTGCACGAATAACAAGACATCTTTTATATTCGTAAGCGTAACACATGTGGGAACTATTTTTAGTAAAAGTAAATGCTTTCGAGCTTAATGCTCCGCTTTCAAAATGAGTGTGTGAAAAATGATTTGTTTTTAATCGATTGCTATACAAAATGTTTTGTGCTATTGTATCCGTTCCTCTGCCGATTCCTACCGACAGAGAGTTTAATAAATGAATATAGATTAAGGATTTTACTATGCTAAGACTCATTAATAGTAAGGCAAGGTGTTTTACAAGTTGTGAATTAAGGTAGGGTGCTTTACAGTTTGTGATTTAAAGCAGGGTGCTTTACGAGATTTGTTGGATTGAGGAAATGAGTTGGTATTTGTTAATCGAATGGGTCTCAAGGTATTATACTGAGACTAGTGCACTTATTGATGACAGCGGATTGAGTGGTTCGTCTATTCCCAGTTGTTCATCGTAACTTGGAAGTGGGCCAGCTTCCAGTTACACAACGATAAACTGATATAATAACATGTCAGATAGCACATGCGATATAAAATGATTTAGATAACACGGTTTCTTTCAACAAAACCCCGTGTTCATCTGTGTGAGTTGCATAGCATTCTTACTTAAATTGTATTTTCGAGCATGTTTTCAGGGAGTACATTTGTACTCAGCCCATCGTATTATTTATAAAATGCGCTGGTTGAACAGCGAGGATGGAAGTGCGGGGTGTAAACAGGCAAAGCGGGATTTGTACAGAGTTTGAAAGATCCTGAGATATGCATCCTCATATACATATCTCCACTACGCTGCACATACTGCTGCTCCACGCTCTGAACTCTTTCATTCCCGTATTTTGAATATTTTTGTGAACAAATATTTAACACCCTTACTCTGTTATCTTTCAAACGTTTATGAAACGTGTTTAAATGTTATTTCTAAATACTCATCTCTTTTATTACAAATTTTCCGTTGTTTTAACTAATGAAAATGTTTGAAAAATCATTGACCACGACTGTAGCATGCCCCATAGTTGGGAAGGTCAGTTGGGGGCATTACAAAAGTGGTATTAGAGCTTCGGGTTTTTAAAGTGTTTTGAAAACTTCAAGTTTTTAAGTGTTTCTGATTTTTGGTATTGATTGAAAGGACTTCTTGTTGTTTACGCCCCATGCCATTCTGCGCGATCAGAGGTATGTTTTAAAAATTTTAAATTACCTGCTTACAAAATTTGTTTAGTGACTGGGTCACTTTAAAGTTTTGGCGTTGAAGGAAATTTTGAAATGATAGCACGGTTGATTGAGGATAAATTTTTTGAAAATAGTTCATGTGTTGAACAAGGATTGATCGAAAGTGATTATGGAAAATATGAATTGATTTCGTGTCAAGTATGTGTGTTGACACTATTTGGTTTTGATGAAAGAATTGTCTAGTATAGGGAGTACTAGCATGTTTTATGAATTTTGAATGGAAGGAATTGGTTGGTTATGAAAATTCGACGAAACTGTTTGGTTTTGGCACCGATGTGGTGACCTTGTGAAATTATGATTTCAAAATGAATGATTTTAGAATGTGTTGCAAGCAGTGTAAATTTTGGTGTTATGGTTTAAAAAGATGTGTTAATTTTTGAGTTGAGCTGTTAAGAAATTATTGAAATTTTGAATTAACCTTGGAGGTTATATTAGGATGGATCTGGACTGACTGACTAACTATTGGCTTTGAAAAAGGCACTAACTTGATGAACTTAGAATGACGTCTGGTTTGGTTGAGTTGATGTTGATTAGTGTTATTGTGAGTGACGTGAAACAAGACCCACAGTCTTGGTTGAATTTGGAAGTATCTGAATTATATGTAGTCTGGTTTGAGTGTGAGCAGTGGGCCGATCCCTACTCACAAGTCTGAGAATAATTCGTGCATGAAATGCACTGATTTTGATTTTGTTATTAGCATACAATTGAATTAAGCTATATTGATTTTGTGATACCTTGATTAAACGACTTAGGACTTAAAGGTATGTTACTGTTTTGCGTAGAACCAAGTACGAAGTACTGGAAATGATTGCGATTCTGTAATGCGAAGCACTACTTGACGATAACCTAGAACTGTTATGATGAGTTATGTTTCGTTCGCATGAGCATAGGCGAACTGAGTTATTCCTTTGTATGCTTAGTATTATTCCTACTAGTTGAGCATAGTGGATGATCGAGCTCATTATTGTAGGTTCCAGCGCCCCTGATCGGGCGGGAACTTGAAAGAGAGCTAGTAATACGCTGATATAGCTCAATCTTGTGAATTGAGTATGAATGAGCAAATCTACAGATATTGTTGAATCAGAAATATATCAGAGGATAAGTTTTTTATTGAACTTCTAATCTAGTTCGGGAAAATCCAAAATATCTTGAGATAGTGTTAGTTACGGACTTACACTATTGCCTAAAGACACCTATGAGTTGATGAGATGAATGTCGATATGTGTGAAATGTCCGACAAGATGTAAAGACATCAAATGAAGAACTCTCTCGTGAGAAGATGCCCTAGGTATAGGAATCTTTTGGATCCTAAATGCAGTGCGACGGAAAACCATAGCGACACTGAGATGCTATTTTTGGTATGAGCATAATTCGAGGAAAACTTTGACATGTCAGGGATGATTCTACGAGGAAGTTGGACTAGGATAAAGTGTTATCTCCAACTTGCTATCTATGTTATCCTATGAGAGGATATTGATATTGCTAAGTATTGGTACGTTTACTTTCGCTGATGGCTATGACCAGAAGAGGTCGAGAGCGCTTCAATTGAGTAATAGTATGAAATTACTAATTTCAGATGGCTAGAATCGAGTCCACTTGGGTTTGCAAACCCAATGGTTAAAGTTTGATTACGAGATTAGCTTGCGGGATCGATATCACGGAGATACTAAACCCTATTAACATGATGAAGATGCACGCGTAAAGCCTTGGAGAGGTAGGTGCACTAGCTGCTGAGAAATTTTTAGCATGATTCATACAGATAGTATGATATGCTATGTTATATTAATTGGATAACCATATTTCTCGCGATGGATGTGAGTGATTGAGAATTTTGCAGCGATGAGACGTGCAACAAGCTAACGCTTTCTGAAAAATGTGCATTAGGTGCGGGAAAAAGTATATCGAGGAATTTTTGAGTTGTTGTGTAACAACTAAATGTGCGAAAAGTTTCAGCCTATAGTCTAACACTGAAATGCACTTGAGGAGAGGGCGATGACTAAAAACGCTAAGCCTAGTCAGTGGAATTGAGCCATCTCAGTACACGATGTTACCCTTAATGAGAAGGGCACATCTGTGCGTAAATTGTAATTATTGTCTGTTGAGACACCAGTATCACTTCTCAACCTTTCCAGTAATTGCGATCTTTTGATAATGATAACTGCCAACTAAGAAAGAAGCAGTAAGTTCCTCCAAATTTGAGGATTTAGGTTTCTATTTCGAAAATACTTCACAAGCGCATGCCATACACAGATTTGATAATATTTAACTGCGAGACATACAACTTGTCAAATAAGCTAATCTTGGGTGGGAAACTCGCAAAAGGTTATCGATTATCGAAGGGTATTATCAGCTCATTTGAGAAAGAACTAAGAATGTCATTGTTTGAAAATGTGAACCAGAATAGTAACGTCAAGATAAAGAAATTAGGATTTTTCCACTAGATCAAGGGAAAGATGAATGACAACGACTAAATTTGAAGTTTTTGTGAACTAACCTAGTATGCCTCTAATAAGTGAATATACCTGCCAGCTCAATTGTCTATACTTTTATTAAGACAAATTACCAATAGTCACTAAAAATGACTCTGGAAATAGAAAGCACCAGCTGAGGTAGAAATTTATCAGAACCATACGTGCAGGCTGGAAGAACAAACAATCGTTGCCTCGATGCCCTACGAGGGATCACCACCAAAAGGAGCAGTCACCAAAGAGTAACATCGCCTTCAGGTGAGATGACGACTATTACCTCGGTGTCCTCTATTATGGAATTCAATTGAACGCCTTTGGGTGTTGATAATGGATATGAACGTTATGGATACACATAACATAGATATAATCCTAGTAATGGATTAAATGTCAGAAATTTAGGGCTACTACACCTTGCCCCAGAGGAAAAGTTAAAATTTTGCCACCAAAACACAAGAAGACTTGTGTTTGTGGATTTTTGAGTATTTAGAAAGTGCGGATTATTTCAGCACTCCAAGCTTCATTAATATAGAAGACCGAGAACCAATCATTTTCAGTATATTTGGAAGGTGAAGAAAATACAAAATTATCAGTCAAAGAGGTATCATTAGATAGGGAGTTCGAGGATGTATTCCAAGAAGAACTACCAGGACTGCCGTCAACAGGCAGGTAGAGTTCACGATAGACTTGCAATCGGAAGCAACTTAGATTTCCAAAGCACCCTATTATATGGTGCCAAAAGAGTGCAAGAGTTAAGGTGCAACCACAGGAACTTCTAGATATGGGATTTATTTGACCAAGTGTTTCGCCTTGGGGAGCCCTGTCTTGTTTGTTAAGAAAAAGGAGAGTTCAATGGGGATGTGCATAGTTTACCGAGATCCGAATAAGCCGACATTTAAGAACCGATATCCTTTGCCTAGATCGACGATCTGTTCGATCAGCTCAAAGGAGCGAGCTAATTTTTTCAAAGATAGATCTTCGGTCAGGGTACCATCAGTTGAAGATCCAAAAAGAAGATATTCCGAAGACGGCCTTTAGAATATTGTTTAGCCACTACGAGTTTGTAGTTATGTCGTTTGGACTTACTAATGATCCGGCAGTATTCATGGGCTTGATAGATAGAGTATTTCATCCATATCTCGATAGTTTTGTATTGGTATTTATCGATGATATACTCACCTACTCGAAGAGTGAGCACAAACAGCATCTAAGGACTGTGTTACAAACTCTTAGAGACGAGAAGCTTTTCACCAAGTTCAGTAAGTGCAAATTTTGGATAAGAGGAGTAACATTCCTAGGTCACATCGTGTCAGAAGATGGTATTAAAGTGGACCAAGCAAAGATCCAGACGGTAACAGAGTGGTAGTCGTCTACTACGCCAAACGAGATAAGAAGTTTCCATGGATTAGCTGGATACTACCGGAGGTTCATCGAAGGTTTCTCGTCAATCGCAAAACCAATGACATGATTACTCCAGAAGGGAACGAAGTTTGAGTGGACAAAAGAATGTGAAGAAAGTTTCCAGAGGTTGAAACAGCTTTTGACAACAGCGCATAAGAATTTCGAGGTATACACAGACACATCCAAGAATGGATTAGATTGTGTATTAATGTAAGATGGAAATGTGATAGCTTATGCATCGAGACAGTTGAGACCGCATGAAGTGAATTACCCGACTCATGATTGAGAGTTAGCGGCCGTAATTCACGCATTTAGGATTTGGAGACACCATCTCTATGGATTCAAGTGTGCCATATTCAAGGATCACAAGAGCTTGAAATATTTCTTCGAGAAGAAGAATTTGAATATGAGGCAGAGGAGATGGCTTGAGCTAGTCAATGATTATGATTTGACGATAAATTATCACCCCGACAAAGCTAATTCTGTAGCCGATGCCTTGAGCCAAAAGGGAGAAGCACAATTAGGATGTATGCTTGGCAGAGAGAACAGTCCGATCAGAGACTTTGAAAGGCTTCGTCTTGAAGTTATATCACCTTCAGAAAGAAAGAGATGTGACATAGCCGCTTTGACCATCGTGCCAGATTTAAGAGAGAGAATCATTGAAGCACAGAGAAAAGATATTGAGCTCTAAAAATTACGTCAGAAGATCAGAGTCAAGCAGACGGGTGAATATAGAGAGGCACCTGATAACGCACTGATGTACAGAGACAGGATTCTTGTGCCGAACAGCGAATACTTGAGGAATGAGATCATGAGTGAAGCTCATGATACGCCGTATACCGCTCACCCAGGGAGTACGAAGATGTATCAGGATTTGAAGACAGTGTATTGGTGGGACGGTATGAAGAAAGATGTAGCCTTGTATGTGGAAAAGTGTTTAGCATGTCAGCAAGTAAAGGCTTTACATCAACGACCATATGGGAAATTACAGCCGTTAGATATTCTCGAGAATAAATGAGAGCATATCATCATGGATTTTGTTACGGGATTGCCAAAGCCGCAGAAAGGAAATACGGTGATATGGGTCATCGTGGACCGTCTAACGAAAAGTGCTCACTTCTTGCAGATACGGAATACTTATGGATCAGACAAGTTAGCACAATTGTATGTTAGGGAGATTGTCTGCAATCACTATTACGTCTGACAGAGATGCAAGGAGTTGGGAACGCGCCTGAACTTTAGTACGGCGTTTCACCCACAAACAGATGGTCAATCTGAGAGGACCATCCAGAATCTTGAGGACATGTTACGAACAGTCGTCCTTGATTGAGAAGGAAGTTGGGAGCCGATTTTACCTCAGATTGAGTTCGCCTACAACAACAGTTACCAGGCAACAATAGGGATGGCTCCGTACGAAGCTCTGTATGGAAGGAAGTGTCGCTCACCACTATATTGGGATGAAGCGGGAGAACAACAACTTCTCGGGCCTAATGCCATAAGTGAAATGATTGAAGTCGTTCGTCAGATACGAGATAGAATTAAAGAGGCCCAGAGCAGACAGAAATCTTATGTTGATTCAAGAAGGGTCGAGCTACATTTTAAGGTAGGCGACGAGGTATTTTTGAAAGTTTCGCCTTCCAAGGGAATCATAAGATTTGGAGTAAAAGGTAAACTACGACCGCACTTTTTAGGACCCTACGAGATTTTGGAACATATAGGCTCAATGGCTTATCGTTTGGCTTTACCTCCGAGCATGAGAAATGTACATAACGTGTTTCACGTGTCGCAATTGAGGAAATATGTTTACGATCCAAAACACGTAATTCATAAGGAGGACAATGCTCTGAATTCAGACTTACATTACGAAGAAATACCAGAAGCAATCTTGGACCGGAAGACCCAAGAATTGAGGAACAAGTCAATTACTCTTGTCAAAGTCCTATGGAGTCATCATGGACAAGAGGAAGCTACTTGGGAGCTAGAAGACAAAATGCGTGATAAGTTTCCAGAACTTTTTGAAGCACCCTAGCAAATTTCAGGATGAAATTTTTGCAAGGTGAAGTGAATGTAATATCCCGAATTTAATTAAGCTAATTAAAGCTAAATTAAATTATTTATTTTGCAAATTATTTATTTATTTGCTTTTGAGACAAAATTAAACACTTGTTGAGACATGAGGGTCAAATTATTGTTTTGTAATATACCAATGAGTTCGTTTCGAGAAAACCTAAGTGACTGTGAAGTCACAATTTCCAAAGGAAAAACGAGTACAACGAATTATTATTTGAGAATAATAAAATCATATTTAAATTCATAACTTGCACTCGGGAGGTCCATTTCTTAAACCGAGCAAGGGCATGCTTGGATTTAAAATATGAAAGAATACGAAATGATCGGTATAATTTTTTGAGACCCGAGTGGCGTTTAATTAATTATTGAATATTGAGAAATTGGACGATATTTATATCTCCAAAAATTCAGAAAATAATATGAACGAGACGGGTTTATTAAATAAACCATTTTCGCATAATTGCATGTTTGATCGGAATAATGCAATTCAATTTGTAAATCCGAGAATTTGAATTATTAGAGAAAATTATACACGAGTTGAGGTGGAGAGAGAATTCTTTGTGAAGAAGAAATTGCCTCGCATCGTTGAGGTTGGGCGGCATGCAAGATAAGGGACAGCTATTGCAATTAAATTGGAGGCGGTGGATTGTTGTCATTTAACCAAAATTGAGAAGAAGAATTCGTTTCTTATTACAATCTCACTTGCAAAAGTTAGGTTAAAACTATTTTTCTAGTTTTGGATTGAGGCGGTGGAGTGAGTTTTAAAACTCATTTTTGTGGAAGAAAAATACACATTAAATTTGTATCAAATTTCCAATCTTTTTCCTCTCAATTTCACCACCCCCACCGTAAGCCCTCCTCCATCGCAGCCATCTTTCTTCACCTGCTCTGATCAACTCCGACCACCGCCGATGAAGCCACCACCGCCATCTTGAAGCTCACTTTTCAAGGAGTACGAGGAGATTGAGAACGCTCCGTTTCATCGAGAGATGAGAAAGATATTCACAGTTGAAGGTAACCCGTCGGTTTGACGATAATTTTCGATATTGATTTGAAACTCGTATGAAACGAGATTATATCAAAGTATAGTTTATATATTCGTGTTCCTTGTCTCGTTGGGAACTCATTGGTGTTGAGAAACCAGAATTTAGACGCCAGAAAATCTCGCCGCCACCGCTGAAAGCTTTTCCAGTGAGCTTCGCTCTCACTTAATTTTTCCGATGAGTTTTCATATTTTAAGGGTTGAGAAGCATGTATCCGTGTTCTATGATGATCTAGGAGCATGCTAGAATGTTTGTATGAACTTGGTTATGTCGAAAATGGAAGGAAAACGGAGTTCCAGGGGCTGTCGTCGCGTACGTCGGAGGTGACGACATGTGTCGATCGACACGGTTTGTGTCGGTCGACACACATGTATCGATCGACGCAAGCCCATGTCGCTCGACATGGCTGTGTCGACCAACACAAGAGCCATGTCGGTCGACACAACAAGGCAGGGGGAGGAATTTTGTTTTCCTTGTCCGATTTTGACCCGATTCGAGTGGTATTCGATGTCTAGGCTTATTATAAGATTATCAAAGCATGTTTAGATGTTGGTTTATGAGATCGAATGTCGAGCTTTGATTTATTCGATTAAAGTAAAGTCCGAAGCATGACTAGGTATTTGAATTTCCAAAAATGGATTAATTGAATTGAAGATTGACTTTGTGAAGTGAAAGCATGATTGATTGGTTTGACAGTTGTCAGTTAGATGTCGGTCCTAGGTCCTAATTTTGTCAAGTATTATCAGTAGGACTGATAAAAATACTTAGACTATCCATCCTAATTAGTTGTATATATTGTGATAATTTTGAAGGGGATTTAAAGTTAAAGGGAATACAGCTCAATCTGCATGAATAACAAGACCATCTTTTATATCCGTAAGCGTAACACAGGTGGGAACTACTTTCATTAAAAGTTAATTCTTTCAAGCTTCATGCTCCGCTTTCAAAATGAGTGTGTGAAAAATGATTTGTTTTTAATCGATTGCTATGCAAAATGTTTTGTGCTATTGTATCTGTTCCTCTGCCGATTCCTACCGACAGAGAGTTTAATAAATGAGTACAAATCCAGGATTTTACTGTTCTAAGACTCGTTAATAGTAAGGCAGGGTGCTTTACAGATTGTGAATTAAGCTGGGTGCTTTACAGTTTGTGATTTAAGGCAGGGTGTTTTACGAGATTTGTTGGATTGAGGAAATGAGTTGGTATTTGTTAATCGATCGGGTCTCAAGGTATTATACTGAGACTAGTGCACTTATTGATGACAGCGGGTTGAGTGGTTCGTCTATTCCCAATTGTTCATCGTAACTTGGAAGTGGGCCAGCTTCCAGTTACACAACGATAAACAGATATAATAACATGTCAGATAGCACGTGCGATATAAAATGATTTAGATAACACGGTTTCTTTCAACAAAATCCCGTGTTCATCTGTGTGAGTTGCATAGCATTCTTACTTAAATTGTATTTTCTGGCATATTTTCACGGGGTACATTTGTACTCAGCCCCTCGTATTATTTCTAAAATGCGCAGGTTGAACAGCGAGGATGGAAGTGCGGGGTGTAAACAGGCAAAGCGGGATTTGTACAGAGTTTGAAAGATCCTGAGATATGCATCCTCATATACATATCTCCACTACGCTGCACATACTGCTGCTCCACGCTCTGAACTCTTTCATTCCCGTATTTTGAATATTTTTGTGAACAAATGTTTAACACCCTTACTCTGTTATCTTTCAAACGTTGATGAAACGTGTTTAAATGTTATTTAATATTCATCTCTTTTATTGCAAATCTTCCGCTGTTTAACTTATGAAAATGTTTAAAAAATCATTGATTACGACTGTAGCACGCCCCAAAGTTGGGAAGGTCAGTTGGGGGCATTACAATGTTACTCGTGAAAATATAATTATTTGTTATTGAAAATAGAAATTTTCAAAAATAGCTCAACTCAATTTAATGATTGATGATGATAATGAAAATTATCTCTCAAATTTAAATAGCAGCCTCAGATCATATGATGTTAATGATAATTTTGAAAATATTAAAATATCAGTTAGTTTTTTTAAAATTAAAAATATTTGCTAGATGTACATAAGAGCCACATTATTAAATTAAATTTTGATTGGATTCATATATTTATGTTGCTGTTTATAAAATAAGAATGCCAAATGAATTTTTATTTAAATAAACAAATATGTTTTACTTGTATTATTTTCTCTCTCAAAACCACTGCAATGACTGTAAGTACCCCTCATTATTATTTATTGGATTTGTTGATTATGATTTTTGTGCATGTATGTTAAAGATTAGTCAGTCCTGCTGCAAAAAAAAAGGGCAAAAAAAAATTTTTAACCGATGAAAAAAAATATTGGAGGGTTGGATTAGATGTGCATGTGTACTAAAAGTTTAAAATGATGAAACAGTTTTTTAGACTATTCTTTTTTAATATATAGATAGATTTACTATTCTCCTTTAATATATAGATAAATTGTGATGAGATTCAAATTAATGCATTCATTTAAAAAAAACGAAAACAGAGAGAATAGAAATACTGAATTCATTCCACAAAAATGAACTCAAGGTTACAATTCAGTCATTATAAAGCTACCAAATGCATGTAACTCAAATTCAAAAGCATTTAACTCAAATTTAAAATTTAGATATCAAATCAAACATTAATATTTCTTCAACATAAACTAAACTCAAACTATGTATTTGTCAAATTTATAATTTGAACTCCATCAAACAAAATAACCATTACGAGGTAATTAATTATAATTAAATACCACAACTTATATCTGACTTTTGTGTAATTTTATGCTCCTCGCTCTTAATTTCTTTATAATATAACTTAGTTATTTCACTCCGTATACACTTATTTTAATTAAATATATAAATAAAATAAAATTTATAAATGTAGAATATGTAGATTTAAATAAAATAAAAATAAGTACACAAAACAAATTAAATTGTATAAATCTGATATATAAGAAAATTGATTTTAATACTATAATTTAACTATATTTACTCAATATACAGAATGTTGTAAAAATATATTATATAAATAAAAATAAAATCATGTACAAAAGATAAAAGTAAAAATAAAAAAATATAAAACGATAAATATGCAAATATGGAAAATAAATGACAAAAAAGATAATTTACAAAACAGCAAAATTTTTGGATTTTGTAAGACTATCTCTAACAGCAACCACTCCGACCACCCAACCATCCAACCACTTCAATATTTAATTAATTTATCTCTCTTCCACATCATCAATATTATCTCAACTCAACCACAACAATCTTACATACTTTATCAGCAACCACCCAACCATTCAACCATAATATTATATATAATTTTTATTTGATTTTTATTTTCAATATTAAAATTAATAATAATAATTAAAATAATAAAAAATATAAATTACTAGTTATAACTAAAATAATAAAAATTATAAATTGTAAGGCAATTAAATAAAGTAAATTTTATCAACGGACGGTTCAGATTAATTATTTTTTTATGAATGATGTAAATCATTACAATATGATGTAGTACATACATTAATTTGAAAGTAAAACATATATATATCAAAATTAATCTCTATTATTTGTACAGAATGAAAAATTAAGAATTTTGGTATATTTTTTATTTATTTTTATTTTATTATTTAATAATTAAATTAATAAAATAATAAAAGAAATAAATGAAAAAAGTGGTGGGACCCATGGACCATTTGGTTGAAATTGGATCCCTATGCAACCACTGGTTGGTCGCCACTGTTGCTTCTCTCATTTTTTTAATTATTTTTTTTGCTTATGTGGAAGGGACCTTGGAGAGCTAGGTCTCCGTTAGAAGTGGTCTAAAGAGTGGTATACCTCACCATGCCAATATCTATCGGTGCTATTGGGAGTTCCTACTTTTGTAATTGGTCTACAGTCGATGTGTAAATTGTAATACAGTTGTCTTTTATGGGCTGCCAAAACTCTACTTGTTCATTTGCAATTGGGTCACATCATAGACATAGTATCCTTTTCTTTGTGTATATCTCGCATTCGTACTTGTAGCCATTTTTTATTTTTATTTTTGTTCTGGATCCAATAATGTAAAAATTGGTGCTAGAGCCGCCTAAACACCGATTAATCGCTAGGCGGTAAGCCACTGCATCCAAAATCATATAATCTTTTGTTCTTATACACGGTTAGGCAACCTAGGCGGTGTCATTAAACAGATTGTTCGGCCAATTAGTCGGATTAGGCGGGCTAGGGAGCTCAATTAGGCGATTTTAAAATTTTAAATTAAAAAATAAAATTTAAAATCTTAATTTATAAAATGAATTTATAAAAATATTTATCAATTATAAAACATAAAATTAAAATGATGTTTTAAAAATAAATAAAATAATGAATATAAATGATTGAAATATTAGAATATAAATTATTATAATAATGTAATATAAATTACATTAAATTATAAAATATTAAAACAGAAATTATTAAAATTGTAAATGTTGTATAATTAATTTAGGATGTTTGAGTAATATTGAACCAAACTTTATTAAGAATAATTTAAGATATTAAATATTTGAAATATATGAAAGAAAAAAAAAAGCATTTTAATTGCGTAGGTTCCGTTTAGACGCTAGGTCGCCGCAGGTGCCTGACTAGCCCTGTACCAATTTTACAATATCGTACTGGATCCACCACTTCAAGTATCAATTGTATCTTACTTGGAAAGTATGGGATTAGCAAACTCAATTATCCCATATTGAAGAAACAAGGATGTAATTCGAGTGAGATATGGAAAATATATGGTTTATCTTGTTTCCTTATTGGACGAAATGTATCCTTATCAGTACAGGATTTCGATATGTATTAATCTATTTGAGATAGATTAGGATTTGAATATCTTTACCATATCAGGATTGATTTTCTTATATATTTAGAAATATATCCTTATAAATACTCATGTTCCCCACCACTGTAAACTTGCTCAAACACAATGTAGCTGCTAGAAAAGACTAGTTAATCTAGAGTGAGAGTACGGTTGTGCTCCCTCATAACTCTGTAACCCTGTAATCTTATTTGTCACCTTAAATAATACATATCACATGTATTGGCTTGGAGAGTGGACGTAGAGATTACACTTAAACCACTATAATTCTTTGTGTTCTTTTTTTTTTTCTGTTTGTTGTCTATGTTTGCATTCACTAAATTTCAATAATTATGACAATTAATGAGATTGTTGTAATGTAGAAAATAACTGTTAATTCCTAAAAATAACTACAGTAGTTAACTAATAGATTTAAAATATTGGTCATGAAATTGTATTTCATTCATGAGAAATATATGTAGAGTTTACAAGAGATATAAAAGATATGATAAAATCCTAAATATATCTAATGTGTATCTAAATTATATGCATGGGTATTCCATGCATATCTTTGTATCTTTTACGTTAATACCCCCTCAAGCGAAGTCGGCAAACGAACAAGACAAAGCTTAGATCGAAAATCCTCGAGCACTGGTCTTGGAAGAGATTTAGTAAAGATATCCGCAATTTGAAACTCTAAAGGAATATGCTATGTAACAAGCTTGCCGTCTTGAACGAGTTCACGGACCAAATGATAATTGATGTCAATGTGTTTAGCACGCTTGTGGGCTACCGGATTTTGAGTAATAAAGATTGAGTTTCTATTGTCACAAAACAGAGTCGGCGGCCCATGAAGGTTGACATGTAACTCTCGCAGAACCGATGCAATCCATTGAACTTTCGTAGTCGCGTTTGCCATTGCATGATACTCCGATTTGCAGCTGGAGCGGGATACTGTACGTTGCTTATTAGCGCTCCAAGTTACCAAGTTTCCAGCTAGATGAATAGCATATCCATAAGTCGATCGTCAAGAGTCAAGACAACGAGCCCAGTCAGCATTCGAGTAAGCAAGTAGGCCGCATGAAGAAAGCCGTGAGAAAGAGAGACCATGCGATAATGTTCCTTAACATAGCGTAGAATGCTTTTGACAGCCTGATAATGATCGGTGGTGGGTGCTTGTAAAAACTGACTGACATGATTCACAGCAAAGGCGATATCGGGACGGGTAATAGTCCAACATTGCTAGGCACCGACCACCGATCGATAACATGTCACGTCATCAAATGAATCACCATCAGCAGAGAGAGCATGGTCGGACAGAGGAGGAGTAAAAATTGGCTTGGCATCGAGAAGATCATTTTGGTTGAGGATGTCTCTAGCATATTTTGCTTGAGATAAAAACAACCCGTCGACGGTGTAGGTGACTTCTAAGGGTAGTTGTAGTGGGAGGTTTTTTCCCAGGTTCAAACCCTGCTTTGTGGATTTGTACCACTACACATGTTTTACAAAAATGAGGTGGCATGAATTCTTCAAACCTGGCTTCTAAAAACAAAAGTTGGGTTTTTCAAATTTTTGGTGGGACCTACACTAAAAAGTGTCGGCCACCATGTTTTTTTTTATATATATATTTTATTTCTTATTTTATTAATTTATGTATATTTAAGTTTATAAATATGTATGATACTACGAATATTATACATATATATATATATATATATGTACATATATTTTCGTAATATATATATAAGTATATATATATATATATTTAATTGTATGCATATTTTCTTAATTGCTTAAAATATGCATAAAATTAGTGTTGAATAATTTGAAATTAAATAAATGAGTTGTGATAATAAATTGCTAGTTTGTAGAATGAGTTTGCTAGGAATTATATTAATTCAAAATACAACAATTTATAAATTAGAAACAAACACACAATACATAATTAAAGCACACAAAGAAAAAAATACATTTAAGATAACAAGACAATGATAAAGTAATTAAAATTAACAACATAAGTCTTCAAATCCATCCGCGTCTCGCTTTAATGCCTTCAACAATCTTTGTGTGAGTTTGAAGTTCTTTAGCCGATATTGTGCTTGTATCCTTAAAACAGATATGGTAGTCTTGTTGCTCGAACTCGATATTCTTTTGTTTGAGTTTTTCCTGAGGATCTCTTTCATTGTTGCCCATCTTTCACGTCGCTCTTCCACATTAGTTTCAGAAATCTTAACCTTATTCTTGTCTTGCCTCTTAGCTCTTTGTTGTCCCATTGGACGAGATCGAGCTTCACTTCCTGTTGATGTTTTCTAAATTTAATTTCCCTTGTGTGTTTGTTATTCCAAATTTGTATTGTTTAAATTTATAAATTTTCATAATTTTCGTAAATTAGAAATTATAAAATTTGTTATGTAATTTCATACTATAAATTAATATACTCCCTCCGTCCCACTTCAATTGTCCATCTTTCCTTTTTCGTCCGTCCCATTTAATTATCCACTTACCTAAAATGGATAATTAATACACACTCACAAATAAAATACTAATATCCTATATTTCTACTACATTGGTTATTGTGCCGATTCCCTTGTGGACAATTGATAAGGGACGGAGGGAGTAATAAATAAACAATATAGATAGAAAAAAAAATATTATATTTGTGAGTGGATTTGTGTGGGACCGTGTTAAAGTTGATGTTGTTGGTTTATTGTTAGAGTGATAGGTTTGAAAAAGTTGGTAGGTTTTAACTTTTGATGTGGCGCTGATGTGGCGGAATAAAAGTTGGAGTGGTGGGTTTATTGTTACAACTACCCTAAGCCAATAAAATAACTCAACCATCCCATATCTTTAATCGCAAATTTCAATTGCATACGATTTATGAAGTCCTAGATATGAGATGAGCTATTGCTAGTAAGAATTATATCGTCAATGTAGACTAGGAGGTACAGTAGCAAACCATCTTTACAATAAATGAAAAGAGAAGTGTCCACTCGACTGTAGATGAAGCCCAAAGACATTAAGAAGGTACTGAGGCGATGAAACCAGGCGCGAAGCACTTGTTTAAAGCCTTAAAGAGCCTTAGATAGCCGGCATACATAATTTGGATGAGTAGAATCAACGAAGCCAGTAGGTTGTTCCATATAAACAGGCTTGCAGAAAAAACCATTAAGAAACACATTCTTTACATCAAGTTGATGAAGAGACCAACCACGGTAGACTGCGATTGATAGGACAATTCGAACAGTAGCGACCTTCACCATGGGACTGAAGGTGTGAGAGAGGTCCAATCCAGATATTTGCGAGAAACCTTGAGCGACAAGGCGAGCCTTGCGATGCTCGATAGAGCTATCGGATCGGAATTTGGTATGGAACACCCATTTGGAGCCGACAATATTTGCATCAGGAGGTCTCGGTACAAGCATCCAAGTGGCAATCTTGTAGAGAGCATTCATTTCTTCGGTCATAGCAGTGAGCCAAATAGGATTTTTTATGGCGGTTTTGTAACCCTTCGACTCAATGGAAGTGAGAAGCGTGCGATGGAGAGAGGTGTCCGCATAAAAGGCAAGGTGACAAGACTTGAATATACCTGCTCGAGCCCGTGTGATCAGGGATGAATGATGGGTGGTGTCGGCGGCTACTCGACTGGCTACGGTGGTGGAACTTGATTCTCGGGTTGTGGTGAGACATCGACAACCTTAGGACAAAGAGAGCAAGGTGAATGAGCAGTAGGCGTTGATGGGGTATCAATCGGAGCAGCCGTTGGATCGGTGTAAGAGGTGGAGCGACTGCAGGCTTTACGAAGGTGGAAATGTCAAGATGAGCTATAGCTGCATCACTTGATGAATCCGTCATAGGAAACAATAGCTCATCAAAACGAGCATGCAGAGTAATGTATATCCGTGAGGTAGAAGGATCCCAACACCTATAGCCTTTGTGGTGAGAAGAAAAACCAATAAATATACAAGGTATGTTGCGTGGAGAAAACTTGTTAGCTGCATAATATCGAAGGCAAGGATATACACAATAACAAAACATATGAAAATTGAAAAAGTTCAGAGGACTTCCAAAATGTGCTTGAAATGGCGAGAGTCCATCCAGAATACGAGATGGAAGGCGATTAATAATATAAGTAGCCGTAGAGAAAGCATCAACCCACATAGTAAGAGGAAGATAAGACTGAAATAATAATGTCAGACCTGTCTCCGTAATGTGGCGATGCTTACTGATAGCTCCCTTTAGGAGTTATTATTTTAGTGTTTTATTGGTGTCTTTTATGTTCCTTTGAGTGTTTCTAACCCGTCTTAAGTTGTTATTGTGGTGTATTTACCTTTGTTTGCATTTTGTGTCTTGTATAGTTGTGTTTTGCTTTTTAAGTTGTGTTTCAACCATTGATTGATCAATCTCAAGAATGTGATTCATTTCTATCTATCATAAACTTTATTTTTAACACCAAATCCAAACTCTATGTGTACAAAGAATTTATGTACTACATTGAAGTCTAGGGTTCAAATTTTCTTATTCAGATTTTTAAAATTTTAATAAGAATAATAACAAATTGATTGAACCATTGACTTGACAGTCTCTTAACCGGAACCGATGATTTTGGAATCCAACCGAAACCACTCCTTAATATGGTGGGCCGATTCCAAGCTAAACGTTTCGAACTGAACCGGTTTGTGGGCATCTCTACTTAGGGGTGTAATCGAATCGAGTCGAGTCAAATAGTGCCCTGCTCAAATTTAATTCATTTAGTATTTCAAGCTTCGAGTTTTTTTATCAAACATTTTGAAAGTTACGAACTTTATCGAGCATTAGTCGAACGTAAAAGAACTTTCTAAATTTGGTATATATTTCAAATATTCATTATTATTTTGAAAGAAAAATTATTGATTTCTAAAACAATATCATATATATGTTCAAATCCACAATCTTCTCAGAAAGATTTATCATTATTGTTACTCTTAAACCATGAAAATATTATTTTAAAAAAATTAATTATTTTATATTTCTTACTATTTAAACTAACGAACTTTTTCACGAGTTCACGAAACAAATACTATCATACTCAAATTTGATTTGTTAAATAAACGAACTTTTATAGAAGTGAAATCTTGTCTTTATCGTTAATTTTCAAATTTAGTTGAAAAGTAAATGATATATGGAGTATAAGTTTCCGAAAGAATCGGGGAGTCTGAACTCAGGTACTCTACTCAAGGACATCGTGCTTCATAAATATGATTTAAATTGAGATGTAGACATAAAGTTACCATAACGTGTCAACTATCCATTGGTGACCACTGTTGAAGTCTTTATTGTTTTTAATTTCAAATCCAATGAATAAATTTTAATTAGTTTTGTAATAACGATACATTATTTATTTTTTTGATAATTATAAGTTCAAAATTTTGTAATTATAATACAAAGTATTTTGGGATTATATTGAAATTGCGAACTAAAAATTAATCATACAAAAAATATTATGTTTCATGATTGTTTGTTTGCATTTTGTTTTACTTAAATCTCGTTCGGTTTCAATTATTTGGTTCAATTTTATCTTGCATGAATGTCAAAAATTATTTATGAATATTAAATATTTAAACAAATTTTTTAAATTACTTTTATTTAGCAATAATAACTATCAATAATAAATCCTATTAATTGTATTTAATTTATATGATTGTTTAAAAGTAAATATGTAAACACATGTAAAAAATAATACTTCCTCAGTCCCAACTTAATTGTCTCACTTTCCTTGTTTGTCTGTCCCAACTTAATTGTCTCACTTCTAAAAAAGATAATTTTTTCACACTCAACAATAAAATATTAATTTCAATCAACTCATTCTACACTCACATTCTTTGGTTATTATACCAAAAGTCAACGGGACAATTAAGTCAAGACGACGGGAATACTAAATTTGAATATAAAATTATATAAATAAAACATTTCAAAAAATTTAATTTGGACAAAACAATTGATACAAATGTATATATATATATATAATAAAAATCATTTTTTGTTGTACACCAATTACAAATGTAAATTTGCCCTGATCATTGCTCAATTTATTAAAACAATGATTAAAACGCCTACTTATGATTAAGTGGTTATGTACAATAATTTATAGGCGGATGCACACTTGGGCTGGGGTGGGCTAAACCCCCCTAACCAATTAGACGATTTATTTTCATTTTAATAATATGATGATTAGGTATTTATTGTGAAATAAGTGATTACAAATATAAATAACAAACAGAAAATAAGGGGACGTTTGGTTTTACTGTCGGGAATCACTGTAAGTATGTGTTTAATAGTAAAAGGACCGTATGAGTTTGAATTTGAGAATCATTTCTAATTCTGATGTTTGGTGTATGAGATGAGTTTGAAAATCATTTTCGATTCTAGCAATTGATTTTTTAAGTTAATAAATTTAGAAATAAATTATAATATTATACAAATAATAATTAATTTAATAGTAAAAATAAGAAAATAAATCATACTAAAAAATAATTTATTTATCTTCATATTTATTTTATAAAATATAAACCTAAGATATAAAATAAAAGATTAATCTAATAATATTATCATTAACATAATATATTAAAAGGAATATTATATAATTATAATATTATAATTAAAATTATATATTAATATAATTATTATAAAAAAAATAAATAAGAAAATAATTATAAAATAACATGAAATAGAAAATAAGAAGTAATAGATAATTTTAGTAATGAAATTTGGGAATGAGAATGAAACCCACCAATTTGGAGGGTTTTGACGATTCTCAAATATTTGGGTATGATTCCAATTTTTCCATTCTCATACCTTTCAACCAAACGGTAGGTTTCAGAATCATTCCATTCTCTCATTCCGAAACCCACCAACCAAATGCCCCTAAATAATACAAAAATGATCTACGTCCACTTTCCAACTTCCAAGCCTTCAAAGATGATATATATTATTCAAGGTAAAGAATATGATTACAGGCTTAGGGAACACCCTACTCTCTCTAAACTAACTAGTCTCTACTAGGAGCTACATTGTATTAATAAGGATAGATTCCTAAATATATCAGGAAATCAATCCTGATATGGTAAAAAACTCTAAATCCTAATCTATCTCAAATAGATTAATTCCTATCAAAATCCAATGCTGATAAGGATAAGTCTCGCCCAACAAGGAAACAAGGTAAACTATATCTTTTTCACATCTTACTCGAACTACTTTTTTGTTTCTCCAATATGTGACAATTGGATTTGTCAATTCTAATAGTATTTTATGCGATAATTTTCCTCATGAAAAAGAAAAAATGAATGAAAATAATAAAAAAAAAAATATAAGGTGGGCTGAAAATGAAGACGTATCAACAAAAATTTCCAAAATATTCAACTTTCTATTTTTTATTATACTTAAATTTAATGGAACCTCTGTTACCGAGAACTTCTGGATCCGTCACTACCTTAATTTCAACTAACTCTCACAAATTACAATTTAGTTGATAATTTGTTAGAAAAGAATCATTAATCCTTGTTTAAACAACTAGTAAAAAAGTGATAACTTCAATTTTGAGGTAATTTATGTCATTGTCAGGTTGTATTGTGGGTTATTTATCTGTTACTCACCACAAATTGTTTCAGAAAATTAATCAAAAACCGGTAACCGACCATGGCAGATTCTGCCAGCTCAAATAAATCCACAAATTAAAATTGCTGAAGCAGACTGACAGTTAATTTCACCAACAAAACAACTTCAAATTCCAAAATTTAAACAACAAATTAACAATAAGAAAAAACAAAGTAAAATCCTAGTCAACATTTGAAGGGTGAGTAATATTGAAACATGGTTCAGTAATGGTTGAGAGAAAAAAAAAAAAGCTTTGAATCAATGTTTGAATAAAACAAAAATGAGGAATGAATTTTCTGAATTGTTTCTTGATACTTTGAGTATCTCTACATTACCCATTTATAGGGGAAAAATGAACAATGCATCAAGGAAAAAAAAATACATAAGGTAAGGATAATCCTAAATTGATCCCTAATCTTGTAGTTGACACTTATTTTCAGGAATTGATATTTTCCCTTCCAACACTCCCCCTCAAGTTAAGTAGCGGGATTCCCGATACTTAACTTGTCTAGTATGTCAGCAAATCTTTTTGAATCAACTACTTTCGTTCGGATGTCAGCAAGTTGATCTTTCAAACGAACAAATGGTAGTGCCACAATTCCTCCTTCAATCTTCGCTTAGATAAAGTGTCTATCCACTTCAACGTGTTTTATTCTGTCATGTTGTACCGGGTTTTCCGAGATGTTGATGGCAGCTTAGTTGCCACAGAATAGTCTGCATGTTCTTTTTTAACAGAGATCAAGTTCCATCAGTAGCTTTCTTAGCCAAAGAACTTCAGTAAGTCCACTTTTGATTCCTCTAAATTCGGCTTCTGCATTTGAGGGAGCAACAACTTTTTGCTTTTTCCTTCTCCAAGAGACGAGGTTTTCTCCGACAAAGGTAAAGTATCCTGCGGTGGATCATCTGTCAGTAGGATTTCCCAAATCCCACCTAATCTGCGTCTGTATAGACTTGTATCTCTAAATGTCCCACTTTTTTTAATAGCTCACCATAGTTAAAGGTTCCTTTCAAATACACTTCAATACTTGGACAAGGATTGAAGGTTTCAATTGTCAGTTTGTGAAACAGAAAACAGGGCATGAAAATAAGTAAAGCAGTAAAGAACACACAAGATTTATAGTGGTTCGGATCACAATATCCTACATCCACTCTTCAGACCCAAGGACTGGATAATTCACTAAGTAAGTATAAGCCTCTTTACGATCTATACACAGCCCGTCGGCGCCTCCGTCCTTCGGTCAGCTGTAGCACTCGCCTAGGAACTCCTTGTGGACTTAGTCCTCATGTTGAAGTGAGGACGGCACCCCGCAGCCTTCTTCCCTGTGGTTGGATGTTTACTATTCTTCCCAGAACTCAGGTGGTTGGCATACACCCATGAGAATTATTATCCCAGATTAGAAAACTGACTGCTATGAATATATATTGAAAAGATATATTCACCAAAAAAAAGCTTCAGCCTCGTGCTACGACAAGTTAGCACGGAGTATAAATTGAGTCGAAGACTCATGTCTCGTGTAAAGAAACACGGAAACTCAGAGAGTTTTAGCAGATAGATACCCTTTGTCGTGTGAAGACTTTAGGATTTTCGCTTCAGATTTCATAACCGTTTAACGTTGAAGGGTCGACATTTTTATAGAGGATTTCCTCTTAGGATTTTGAATTTATGCCCGTTAGACACATAAATCCAGACGTTAGACTCATGGAAAATATTGTCCAATCTTAGCCCATGTCGTAGGTCTGCTTTCTGCTATGCTCTGCTGCATCAGTGTACCATATACTAACTTTATGCGAGACTACGTTTTCAGTACGAGGGATCCAGGTTTGGATAACCTCGTATTGACATTCACTTGGGCATGTATATGCCTAAGTCTGACTGAGCTTTGATATCTTTCGAATAACTCGTGCTTTAAAGGTAGAGGCCCTTATACTGACTTCCCAAGGTCAATATAGCTTTAGCCCTCATACTGACTTCCCATAGTCAGTATGGTAAACCCTCATACTGACTGTCCTCAGTCAGTATGAAAAACGCCCTTATACTGATTTCTCCTGATCAGTGTGAAAAACCCTCATACTAACTTCTCCTAGTCAGTACGGGGAAGCCCTCATACTGACTTCTCCTGGTCAGTATGGTAAACCTTAAACTGAGTGCTCCAACTCAGTTCCAGTTAAGGCTGTTCTTGGTGAAAACCAAGTTTCAGGCGTGCATGTAGTCATTTCTCAAGCATTCTCCTTTGATCAATCTTCAGCGTAAGTTCTATTACAATTCGATAGATCCTATACAAGGATTACATTTTAGAACTCTAGAAGCTGTAAAACTGACTAAGATGACTTACATTCTTTGACCCACCAAAACACAAAAGTTAAGGAAGGATTTCTGTAACAAAAATCCTAACAGTTGTCTTCCCTTTTGGCAGTCGACATTTTACCCAAGTGTGGTTTCAGGCTAAAGCATCCATTTCCATTGCCATGGTGGCCCTCCGATGTGGAATCTCAAGGGCCTCTTCAATTGATCGTGGAATCTTCTTCTCATACAAGGAAGCCTCATATGCTGCAACAGCTTTAAATAGATTTCCTTGGGCAATATGAACAATGGAATAGGGAATACTCCGTACGTTCTTCTCGGGGTATATCTTTTTGGAGGAATACCCCGATTGCTCCTAGCTAGCAACTTATATCTTCCAATACTGATGTCTTCTCGTTCTACAGTATCTTCTTCATTCTGAGTAGGGTCAGAATTAGAAATAATAGTAGTAGAAGTCTCAGAGTCCCTTACCTCGGATATCAGTGGTGGAGGAGATATTGGTAGCGGCAGTGGATTAGTGGTGGATTGATCTTGAGTGATAGAGACTTGCTCAATGAAAAAGTTAACTTTCTCTGTTGGGTCCGTTTCTGAAAAATCTGGTATGAGAAGCCAGCTTAGCGAGTCATTTTTGTTCTCACTACTCTTAATCTCCCCCTGACTGCTAAGGTGGGAATGAGAAAAAAACTCGGTTTCAAGGAAAGTACAATGAATGGTAGGTAGGATCTGACAAGTTTTTGGGTTATAGCAGCGATATCCATTTTAATAATACCATATCCAACAAACACACACTTAACTACACATGGAGAGAATTTTGTGCGTTTGTGTTTGGGAATATGAATGAAGACGGAGCAGCCAAAACCCGAGGTTGAAGGGTAAGGACAAGGGGTATATATGCCAAGGTTGAAAGTTTCTGGAGTGGGCATTGGAGTTTGAGTGTTCGAGTGGGAAGGCGATTTAAGAGATAAATAGGGGTAGCTAAAAATCTGGGCCAAAAGGAAGTAGAAACACGAGATTCAATCATAATGGCCCGAGCCATTTCAAGAAGAATACGATTTTTTCTTTCAACAAAATCATTTTGTTCAGGGGTATAGGGACAAGAGGTTTGGTGGATAATTCCTTTTTGGAGACACAGGGTTTTCATTGAGGTGTCAAAAAATCCCCCCCCCCCCCCCATTTTCGGATCTAAGGATTTTAATATTTTTTTAGAATTGTGTTTGAACCATGGTATAGAAATGAGTAAAATTTTCAAAAACTTGAGATTTGTGTTCTAAAAAATATACCCCTGTCATCCTAGTGCAATCATCCACAAAAGGCAAGAAATATTTCAAATTATGATCACTCAAAATAGGTGACGGATCCCAAACATCAGAGTGAACTAAAGAAAAAATAGAATCAACTTGAGTGTTTTTGAAGGAAATAATTGTGTGTGGTTCTTCGCCAAAACACAAGTATAACAAGACATGGATTTATTCTTAACAATATGCGGGGATAAAAGTTTGAGATAACCGGTAGAAGGGTGTCCTAATCACCTATGCCAGAGCCAGATTTCCCAGTCTATAGTCCCATGAGCTAGTTTGCCTTTTTGAGCTATCTCATCCACACAGTATAATCTATTGAGTTCAGTGCCATGCCCAATAATCTCCCCTGTCCTGATATCCTACAATATACAAAAATGAGGATGCATCACCAGTGTGCAGTTTAATACCTTTGCCACATGGCTGATAGACAATAATATATGAGATAAAGACGGAACATATAAGCCATTTATAAGGGTTTCGATGACTTCAAAAAATTAGTTTTATCATAAGTCATAGTATTTGTAGCCCCACAATAAAAAATCCACCCTTTACTTTCATTTGTAGCAGTATTTTTTGTGTGAAAAGCCATTGACATATCCAAAATCATATTGCAAATAGATAAAGGGATGTTTTGCAATTTAAGAGACTTTGAGCGGTTAAGTGGTAAGCCACTTAACCCAATACCTGATTCAGCCTCAACATTTTCTTCATTCGTCGTCGCCTCCCTTGTAACCATTGCTGCTCGAGGTTCATCTTGTCTACCTCCTGTACCGACCACCGATTTGCCTTTCGCCGACGGTGGTTTGTGGTTTTCCTCTCACCAGTTGGTGTATCCCACGAGTTGAAAACACATCTATTGGGTAAGTTTCTTCATGCCACAGTGAGTGCAAACAAGCATTGATTTGTCGGGTTTCGCTCGTGATGATGGATTTCCAGAGCGAATAAACCCTTCTTTTGGTGCCGGCGGTCGGTCAGGTCAAAAGTTGGTGTTTCGGGCAGCGTACCCTGCCCCCTATTCCTCCTCCCGATGATGTTGATTCCAAGTCGGTCGAGTTGGTTGCTGGCTGTAGGATTTGCAGTCATGCTGCCTCTCGTCTTACCTTAGAGAAGGCCGACTTGGTTGAGGGAATTGGCATCTCTTCGAGAATGTCCTGTCGGATGCCATCAAATTTGGCCTGTAATCCAGAGAGAAATTGGTACAACCTTTGTTGAGCAATTAGTTTTCGATATTGTTGAACCTCTTTCTCACAGCAGTCAAGGGGATTGGGTTCTCTGCGACCAATAATCATCCATATGGTTTGTAGCTTGTCCCAGTAATCCTCCAAAGTAAGCTCTCATTGATTTACTTTATTTGCTTTGATTTCCAAATCATATATTTGGAAGAGGTCTACACTACTCCCATAGGTAATAGCTAAATTATCCCACACTGCTTTGGCCGTTTGATGTTGTGCAAAGCTTGTGACTAACTTGTTTTTCCATATTTTGAATGAGCCAAGAGAAAACAGAGAGGCCTGCTTCCTCTTATAGATAACTTTGTGAATCTGTGGCAGCGGATTCCCTGTTATGTGGCTGGATTTGCCCCTGCTTCCTATCGCAACTCGCATCAGTCGAGCCCAGAGAGGATAATTGTTGCTATCAAGTTTGAATCTGAGAGTAACATTGTCGGAATTCCTCATGAGATTAACAATATGTATTGTGAGTTCTTTGTGTTCTTCTGACATAGTGTCAGTATTATTGTGGGGCTTAGTTTCTTACATGCTAACAGAAGGTAAAGAAACGATGGTGATTTATTTATGTGTTCCGAGCATCATAACATGCTCTGATACCATGTTGAAACATAGTTCAATCATTGAGAGAAGAAAAAAAAAGGCATTGAATCAATGTTTGAATAAGACAGAGATGAGGAATGACTTTTCTGTATTGTTTCATGATACTTTGAATATCTCTACAAAACCCATTAATTATTGGGGAAAAGTGAACAATGCCTCGGGAAAGAAAATTACAAAAGGTAAGAATAATTCTAAATAGATTCCTAATTTTGTAGTTGACACTTATTTTCAGGAATTGATATTTTCATTTCCAACAAGTTTGTTTCTATTTATAATTAATTTCTCTCATCATGATTTAAATATAAACCATGATTAATCTCCTAAATTTAGATTGAGTATATATCGATCATATACTATTTAATTTTTAAAAGGATTAAATATTAACTTTCTAAATTCACTGAAATATTGCAGAAGATCACCAATCTCCTACCTAATGTGTATTGATTAGAGTTGAGATGATACACAAGAGAAACGAACATCATAAGTTTTTTTCTTTGATTGTTGATTGAGTTTTCTTAGTTGGTACGTAGGGTTAGGGTTTTTTAATTACAAGTTTTTTAGTTTGAACTTTAGTTAAAAAAAAATGCAACCGGTTATTATTTAATGAGGTTTTATTGTTATAAAATAAAATTATGAGACTTATCCTGAATTATTGTTATAGTACCGCGATATATATATTTTTATAAGATAATTTCTTATAGAAAAGGAAAAATAAATGAAAATAAGAAAAAACATGTGTTAGAGGGCTCAAAAGTCAAAATGAAGGAAACCAAATTTTTAAAAAACAACTTTCTATTTTTTGTTTTTAAAGATTTTCGGATCTATCACTGCACTGAGGAAGACATATTTTACAAGGCATTTAACGTGCTATTTTAAATTGTTAAGTCCTTAATTCAAAAAATGAGAACTTTTTTACCCAAAAATTAAAATATCTACCATTACCTTGCACCATTATTCTTTCTCTAAATTTGTCACAATCTACTTTTCATGTGCATTAACACCACATCGATCCCTCCTCTACTCTTAATTCAAAGATAGAACGTGTGGCTATTTTTGTTTTTAACTTCGTTAGTCGCTAAAATTATTTTAACATACAGAAATAATATAGAGAGCAAAATTTATGTAGTCACTTTTATAACTTAATATATTATTTAGCTACATGTTTAAAAATATAAATTTTTTAGCCACTTTACCAATAATTGGAGAGAGAATTTAATTTTTAAAATATTAGTATTTATTCCGTGCGTTGCACAAAATTATTAAATTTACGTATTGTTAATAATGTATAAATGTATTAAGCATTTGGTTTTAGTAAATCAATGTATGTCACATATAGGTGTAAGTATTATCTATATAACAGCTATGCGTTTGATAGATATGATAAATAGTATACATTTTCATCCTGACGTACCTACGTACACTTCACATTTTCTTAAAAAAATTAAAATGTTATAATTAAAATTCAATAAAAAAATCAAATTGTTGTTCCCATATTTTATACTCCCTCCGTCCCAAGGGAATTGTCCCCTTGGGACATGGCACAATAACCAATGTAGTGGAATGTGGTAGAGATAGATAAAATTATTATTTTATTAGTTAGTGTGTAAAAACTTTCCATTTTAGGTAAGGGGACAATTCGTGTGGGACGGACGAAAAAGGAAAGAGGGACAATTCGTGTGGGACGGAGGGAGTATTTTTTAACATATAAATAATACTTATTTAAGTAACATAAAAAATAAAACTAATATACTCACATTTTACATATTATAGCATAAAGTAAAAAATATTAAATTAAACAAAATAGAAAAATTTAACTATTGTACCGATATTTAAAAGTTAATCATTTGAGTTCTTTTACTAATTTAAATTAAAGTATATAATAACATTACATACTACATTATATAATATAATTACTTTGGTGAGTTGTTTATTATTCGTTGTAGTACATATTATATATAATTCACTATTTTAAATTATAAAAAATAATTAATTTGCACCGGATATAAAAACTAACACACAAGTTATATAAAATCATAGTATAAGTATCTATATAAGTAATAAATCTAATAATTTGATATTAATCTATGTTATTAATTTATTAATATTATCAAATTTTACTATCTTATGATGTTTGAAAATTTTAATTTCACAATAATTTTGTTGGTAATCTTCATTAATTTTGTATGTTATTATATAAATTTAGTTACCGAAATTATATAAATTATTAAATTATAAACTTCTAAGAAAAAATAAATTATTTTGCTGATAATTAATAGTGATAGTAGTTTATTATCATAAAATATAAATTGAGAATAAGATTGTCTATCTTTATATGACAAATATGAATAGTATTAATTGATAATTATTTAATTAATCATGATGTATTTATATAAAATAAAATAATTTTTCTTTTGGTACAATAACCGTTCCCACCATTTTATTTTCTAATCACTTCTTTGCTTTAGAATATACTAGATCTACACCCGAGCGTTGCACGGAAGCACGGAAAAGATAATTATCTTCTTTAATAAATTGGTGAGATAAAAATTTTAATGAAAAAATAAAAAAATATAATTTTGTTATATTTTATATTATAATTATATATCTATAATATTTTATATCTAACTTTGTGTAATATAATAGAAAAAAGAAATAAACAATATAAAATTAAAACAAAAACTTTTGGCGGCAACGGTTATAATAGACTATTCTGTTTTCATATTATATATATATATATATATATATATATATATATATATATATAGAGTAGTGATCAGGTGAGAATAGGAGTTACTATGAGAAATAAGAATAAATCTCGCGCGTCCATCTCATCAAATCGACAAACAGGATTCATTCTCAGCATATTGAAAAATGCGGCATTTTTGCCCCAATATCGTGCAGTTTTAGTCTTTAAAGACTAAAACTGTAAAAATACTCAAACACAAACAGCAACCTGCATTTTAAGCCCGATTTACTTCATTTTTAGCCCAATTTACTTCATTTTTAGCCCGATTTACTTCATTTTTACATAAATACGAATTAAAAAAAAATTAAACATCTTCTTCTTCAAAGCAACAACACGAGCGTAGTCTCTATAAAACTCAACACCAACATCAATAGTTCTTAAAACTAGGCCCTTAAAATGCTTCATCTTATCAACACACTTTGGAATAAATGAACATGTAAGATACAAAAATGCATAAAGTTAACACTGAAAATGCACAATATAATAGAAAAAATGAACGTCGATCTGAATAAAAAAAAATTTAAACTATATTCATGCATAATTAACAACGTCGAGACCGAACACGAATGCGAAATCCAGAAACAAAGAAAAAAAATCTGATCGACAAAAGAAATATAAATCAATTCGAACAAAGAAGGAATAAATGAACATGTAAGATACAAAAATGCACAAAGTTAACACTAAAGATGCACAATATAATAGAAAAAATGAACGTCGATCTGAATAAAACAAATTTTTTTAAACTATATTCATGCATAATTAACAACGTCGAGACCGAACACGAATGCGAAATCCAGAATCAAAGAAAGAAAATCTGATCGACAAAAGAAATATAAATCAATTCGAACAAAGAAGGAAGAAGAAATCAAATCGCGCGAAGAAAGGAATAAAAAATCTAATGAGATACTATTTCAGATTAAAAAAAACCTAAAATTACAAAAATAACCTTAATTTTGCAAAACTGCAGGATAATCGAGGAAAACTGCATACGGAGTGAAATAGATCATGAGCGTTGAAATCACAAAATCAAAGGCTAAGATTTATTCTTATTTCTCATACTAAAAACTATTCTCATATGATCACTACTCTATATATATATATATATATATAAATTTTTATATTAATTATTTTTGGATTTATTATACATCTACCCTACCACCTACCCCACTTTACCCCCCCCCCCTCTCTTCTCCGTCGACTTCACCACCACCGCAGCCATTTTTGCCGATTTGAAGTTACAAACCATCGGATTTTGCACGCCCCAACCGAAAAAACCTACATTGCGTCTACACGTTGTCTGAGGAACAATCCGAAGCGAACTTGGTACCATTCTCCCACCCATTTCGTTGATTTTTTTTACTGTGTATTTTAAGGTTTAAACTTCCATTTTTATGTGATTTTAGTTTATTACATGTGTTGAAATATGATTTTAGTTGATTATAGTTAATTATTTGTTGATATAGATTGATTATATGCTTTAATTATGTCGATTTCATGTGTTCATTGATGCTTTCATTTGCGAAATTGTTGAAACTGGGCGAAGAACAGCCCTCGGCAGAAATCGAGATCTTGGTTGAAATCGAGATCTCGATTTCAACCGAGATCTCAATTTATGCCGCGATTAGGTTGATTTAAAATAAAGAACGAGATCTCGCCTTCATCTCGATTTGCATGTCCAGATCAAGACATGCAAATCGAGATGAAGTCGAGATCTCAAATTTTTTTATAAAAATTTCTGATTTGAATTCTTCTAATTCTCATTTTATTTAAATATTTTATTTTATTTAATTGCAGACTGGGGAGTGAATCAAGCATAGTTTGCAGGGGACAGTCCCTCGGTCGATGAATTGTTATGACCGAGACATTCTTGAGAACATTCGGGTCAGATTAATGAGCTTCGGAGATGATGCTTTTGAGTTATTTGGGGAAGGACCCTTCGGTGCATTTCTCTCTTTTCAGTGGAAGAAGAGAACGATACAAGCTATTTGGGCTAATATCACGCAGGAGATTGATGTGCAGGGAGCTGAGTATGAGCTGTGGTTTCGTGTTGGTGAAACCAATATACGATTAAGTGTTGAGGAGTTTTGTTTGATGACCGGGCTGCGGTTCGGCGATTTGGGGTTTGACCCTACTGCATTGCATGATTTGTCGGAGGATGATTGTTTGTATTATCACTACCAATCCTTGCCGACTTTAGATCAATTGCATATTGATTTTATGAAGACGAACCTTGTTCTGAGCGATTCTTTTGATGATTACGTGAAGATCGCTCAGATTTTTTTTGTTTACCACATGTTGATTTGCTTGGATGGGAAGCGGCAGAAGACCCCTGGGTGTATACATTGGTGGAGAACCTCATGAGTGGAGGACATTCCCTTGGGGCTCGTGGTCCTTCAGTGTCTTGCTGCATCAGATAAGGTGTCATTGGTGCATATATACGACCCTGTTTGGGTGTTAGAGGTAATTGTTTGTAATTTTTATTTGTAATTTATTTTATTTTTAATTTATAAAAGACAAGACAAGAATTGTTAATTATTCACATTATTTTGCAGGCATGGGCATACGAGGTGATCCCTAATCTGGCAGCCTTATGTGCGATATGCAATATGCAGTGGGGACTATGCCTCGATATTTGATGTGGAGACCTCATTATGTTCGGGATGCTGACTTCACTGATTTTTTCACACAGGAAGTAATTATTGTTTACAGTTTTGAATAATTATAAAATAACGAAATATTGTATATTTTATTTGATTTATGTCTGTTTCCAGCATGATTGCAATACTTCACTGCAGCCGACTGGCGTCGAGGCTGCTCTAAGACTTGGCTCAGTCTGCAGAATGCTAAGAACCCGTTGAGGCGCAAATTTAGACCCTATAGGGGCTTGAAGCCCCGATGATCAGTCTCTCAGCAGTCTTCAACCACTACCTCCAGGTATTCCTTTAGGAAGGTTCCGCAGCAGGCGCAGTTGCCGCACAACGGCAACCCTCGCCTCAAAGGCAGCCATCGCCACAGCCACAACGCCAGCCATCGCCAGTGTTCGATATGGGGAGTGGTTTTGAGATTCCTGTCCGTTCTTCTTTCGAGCATACTGAGCTTCCTCTTCGGCGGTCGGCTACGAAGCGCTCGCGGCATTCCTCATCCGCTGAGCCTCTAGAGGTACTTGTGTTTAGATTTATTGTTTACATACTGGTTTATAATTTTTTTTGTTAATATTTTACTTTAATATTTTTATTATCTTTTCAGACTGGACGACCTTCATGGTTTGAGCTGCCCGATGAGGATGGCATAGTGCGATTTGCAGATCGCGTAGCCCAGCCATTAGCTGATCGGCTCGTTCAGCCATTGGCAGATCGCCTTATGCACTCATTGGCAGATCGGCTCCTGGATTCACTTGCAGATCGCCTCATGGATCCACTGGCGCAACGACTTGTGCATCCATTGGTGGAGCAACTTGTACAGCCATTGGCAGATTGCATGATTGATCCAGTGGCGCAGCAACTTATTCAGCCATTGGCTGATTACATGATTGATCCGGTGGCGCAGCGACTCATTCAGCCAGTGGCAGATAGACTCATGCAGCCAGTGTCTGATCGCGTCGTTCAACAGATTGTGGAGCCAGTGGCTTACACGGTTACTCATAGGTTGAAGGTCTTCATACGAGACCTCGCAGATCATTTATTTTGCCGCCCGAGTAGGAGTCGGAGCCGGACCCCACCTGTTTTCTATGCTACTGTTGGCCCTTCCACCTCTACCTGTGTTGGCCCCACCTCTACCAGTGTTAGGCCCTCCACTTAGTCTTCCAGTCCTTCGGCTGCGAAGATGTTTTCAGAGTACATGGATTTCATGAAGGATCCAAAACAACAAGTATCGGTGCCTAGACAGGGAATGCTTTTGAGTAGACAACTCTATTTCCGGCTGCTGAATGACCCAAAGAGAACATTACAGAATATGTAAGTATATATCGACTTGTGAATTATTTTAGTATCAACTTTATATTAATATGTTTTTTTTTGTGATACAGCTTTTGTAGTTGTTCATGCTCATGTCACGTTAGCGTATTACTAGAGGTGATAGCACTCTTGCTAACGGTGTTGACTCTGACAGCACTATCCTATTAGATCCATCTTTCTTTGTAAGTAATGAATGTTGATTTATATTAATTCAATTCTTTAATTTACATTTCATTTTTAATTACGTATTTAATGTGCAGGATCATATCTTTCGTAAATGGGAAAAGTGCCACCCAAATAAAGGAAGAGATGAGTGGGGGATTGTGCCTGATGATGATTACAGTTGGTGGAAGCCGCATGACGAATTAGTGAAAACTGTCCAGGGCCTTGATGGAATATCCGGCTTTAGGAGTAGGTTCAAGGCAAAACATGTAAGCTTCAAATTTAAATTAAATTGTTATTTTATTTTCTTATTAAGTTTAAGTTTAATTGTGCTGATTTGCATTTTAGGTCATCGGTATTGTGCATCTGTACGGGCACTGGGTCACTATACGGATTGATCTCCATAGTTGGCATGTTGAGTTATATGACTCACTTTTCCATGCAGTCAATGATCCATCTGACCTAGTGCTCTGTTATAAGCGGGACCAGGAACTCCTTTCAGTTCTTAGATTGCTCCCTCGTATCCTTGATGTCGTCGGGTACTGGCATGGCTCCATTCCTCCTCGTCAAAGGATGAATGGCCCATTACCTCTGATCAAGGACCCTAATGAGCAGGGTATACAGAAGAACTCACATAGCTGTGGGGTTTTTGCTATGATTGTTGTAGACAGATTAATTAAAAAAAAATGATTCCAACCCATGAACTCACTAATGAGTTTAGTATCACTTATAGACAGTATCTAGGTGCTAGGATAGTACATTGGTGTAGACATTTATATCAGACTATCTAGTAGCCCAATTTGCTTTGTTTTTGTAAAACATGTTTTATTAATGTGGAATTGTTGGTGTATTTTGTGTATTTTCTGGTTGAATTGTTGGTGTATTTTGTGGTTGAAATGCACAAGTGATTAAATTGATTTAATATGATTACATATCAGGTATTTCGAGATGACCTATGCCATTTCAAGATCTCGAAATCAATTTGAGATCTCGATGTGGCCTAAGTCGTCTCAAAATCCATTTAATTCAAACTTTATCTTAAATTAAGACATTATATTATATAAACATATATTACTTGACATGTATTTAACAATTAAAACTTCATTTAACATAATATATTCTACATTTGAATCAATTCATACATAGGATGTTTCTAATTGAAATGTTCATATCTTAAATTAAGGCATTATATTATATAAACATATATTACTAGACATGTATTTAACAATTAAAACTTTCTTTAACACAATACATTCTACATTTGAATCGATTCATACATACGATGTTTCAATTTGAAATGTTCATATCTTATAGATGTTTGAATAGGATGAAGTAGAAGTAGTATAATACAAAGTAACATCTTGGTAATGAATGAACTATTGCAAGTTTCATTGTTATCGAATAAAAAATGCTTAAATGAATGTTATATGAGTTTATTATCCCCGAAATTTAGTGAATTTAATATCCAATAAGCCAATCTTGGGGTGGAAGACTGATCAAATCCACTCCGTGCCCCGTCTGTTGATATGTACTACATGTCTTCGCTCGTCGCCTTCGTGACCCATCTTGGGGTGGAGGACTGTTCAAATCCACTTCACCAATGGCGATATAAGCAGTGCAGGCACGTGAGTTGTGATCGGGTTGCCGACACCTCCTACATACTTGAGATCTGCGCATGGTCGAACTCTCAGCACCAGAACGTGCTCTATTCATCGGTGGTCTCACAACAAAAGATGTTACCTCCGATGGGAGTACCCAATCCGATGGATGTGGCACAGTCATAATGGTGTGATCATATGTCTGTAGCAGAGTTAATTGTTTGTAGTAGTGTGGCACATACTCTAATATCGGCTGCGAATTATATCTGACAATCAAAAAATAAGACACGCATGTTATAACAATCTTTAAGATATTAACTACAAGATATGTGCAATAATTAAAGTTCGAAACATATTACCTGAGGGCGGCAGCCGCATGACAACATGAAATCTGATCGAGATCAAATTGACGACACTCACACGTTCTATGCTCTAAGTCGACATTGTAGCTGATAAACACTCATTTTGTGCATTTTGCTGATGTGAATCCGCTAACTATTTGCCTTAGATTAGATCATTACGTGGTATTTTTGTGCCGTATTTTGATCCTTTGATAAAATATTACGTTTGGTTTGGTTTTGGGTTGTTTATGCAGGTTCTGAGCACAATTGAGTCGTTTAAAGGATATGACAGAGTACCATGGAGCCAATTGATGTTCTTTTGCATCAAGAAGAGGAAGAAGTGAGAAAAGACCGAACCCAAATACGTTTTAGGCCAAAATTCAATGGAAACTCATACCGAAAGCAATTGATGTTCAAAGAAGCATTCATGAATTCCTCCACACATGAAATTCGAGCTAATGGAGTATGGCAATAGATAGATATTCGAGTTAGCTTTCCAATGCAACTAGAATCGGGTCAATCGGGGTTTGGGAGCAAAAGTTATGGCCAAAACCGTGAGACTGCGCACGTTCGTGACAAGAACGGCGACCCAGATTACAAAACGACGATCGCCGTTTATGCTTCTGGGTCGCCGTTTTCTTAATTTTCACCATTTTTCTTTCGTGACAGGAACGGCGACCCAGAAACATAAACGACGATCGCCGATCTTGTTTTATGGGTCGCCGATCAGGTTTTTTTGACGAATTTTTGGCCCAAATCCCATATCTTTTCAGATTTGAAGAATATAAGTATAAATAGAGCCTCCCAAGTCATAAATTCGACCCTTCAACATATTTTTGGTTCCTTCCTCATTATTTTAGAGTTTTTAGAGTTGGAGAAAGCCAGAACGGAGCAGAATCTGAAGAACGAAGATTGAAGACTTGGGATTGAAGACCACGGGTTTTTGGTTTCATGTTTTCCATATTTTTGCATCTTCTTTTCTCTGTTTTTATGGAACTTAGTATGATTGGCTAAGTCCTCTGTGGATTCTAGGGTTTTGAAACTTGTTGACATTCATTCCATCGTTTATATGATTTAATTTTCCTTTTCCATTGATGTTTTAATTACGGCTGGGGTTTTTTATAATTACAAGATATTGGCCATTGATTGTAATTCGAATTGGTAATTTTTGAACCGAGAGGTCTAGATTATTGATTAAGATGCAGAGTAATTAAATTTGATAGGTCAATTGTCCGAGAGGAATTTGAACTGTTAAAGGGTTTTAAAATCTAAGGTTTTATCAAGAGTAAAAGTCCTCTTGCGCATCCGAGAGGAGTCACTAGGTCTTTTATTTCCAAGTTATGGTTTAGAGTCCGAGAGGATCACCTGATAACATAATTGAGATTAACTCACGTTTTTGGAAATTAAATTGGAATCGAATTATATAAATGATTGTTTGATTGTTCTTCAAAGTTGATTACCCTGGAATCCTAGTTTCTCATATTTTCTTCACTCGATCTTTTTAATTGTCTTTTTAATTAATTACTTTTCAAACTGCCTAGTCTAAATAAATCAAACTCTTTTACCGATGTGTCTAGATAGTAGTAAGATATTTGCGTTTTAGTGCTTGATTATATTTCGAGCCTGCAATCCTTGAGTTCGATAATTTATTACTTGCCTCTGCAGTGATCTGTACACTTGCAGTTATAGCGTGTTGAGAAATACGCTATCAGTAGCTCCTCTGTTTCTCTTCCACCTTATATATGTGTGCGGTGGTGGTGCCTCTGACTACAATATGTCGCCCATATTCGACCGACTTTGCTAACTTCATCATAGCTATGTGTGTCAGAGCATGATCTCTAGATCGTGCAGCCACCCGTCGCTCGTGAAACCATCTCTCAACCATAGCTCTGTAAGTCTCAAGAAGGGAGCATATGGGCAATCGTCTTGCCCATAACAAACGAGAGTTGAGGGATTCAGCAGCGTTGGATGTCATGAAGCTGAACCGAGTTCCAGATCACTGAGATCTCGACCAACGGTGGACTCCTATATCCTGAAGCCTCTTGTAAGTAACGTCTTTGCTTAAAATCTCCAAAGTAGACATGTGCTTTTGAAATGCATCATGCCTATAACAGTAGGATGCATCTCGTAAAATAGCACTCACCTGAGGACCGTACCTCGACATGTTATTCGCCAAGTGGTAGTAGCAAATAACAAGTTTAGCATTCAGAAATGCTAACTCCACTACATTTTTTATGCTCTTGTGCTGATCATTGACAATGATCAGTCCTTTGCGATCTCCAACGCAAACATGCAGGCAATACATGAACCACATCCACGACTCATCATCCTCTATCAGTCCAATCCCGATAGAAAGAGGAAATAGTTGTTCATTGTCGTCATTTGTCACCGCAACAAACAACATTCCCTTATTCTTGCCCTTCAAATGTGTGCCATCTACAACGATCACTCGGCGTATGCAGTTGTGAAATACATCGATGCAAGGAGCAAGCGCCAAAAACATATGCTTGAACAAACTCTCTGAAGAAGTAGATATATCATACATCGTGCATGGGTTACACGACTGTAGCATGTGTACGTAGCCCGACAGCATCTCATAAGACTTCTCCCACTCGCCGAATACCATTGCAATGACTATGTTTCTTGCTCGCAGGGCAAAGTTGTAATCAATCTTGATGCCGAATTGAATCAACAACTCAGACATCATCTCCTTCGGCTTTAGAATAGCGCCCTCTGCCACCAACTTACTTGAGAAATACTTACCCAACACTCTCGCGGGCACTCTGCGGGGAGCAACACGATCAATATCCGTCTGGCAGCTGTGCATCAGATCACACTTGAATACTCTCCAAACAGTTCCAGATTGTCTTGCACGTAGCATAAAAGGAATCACATTCACATGCTTGCATCTGAAGTTGAGCCAAGTTCTGCTGGACCTCTCCGTGTAGTATTCCAACCGGTGATGCAAGTGATGCAGTCCTACAGCAAGGTCAAGTTCATCTTTGCTGTTAAATGTTGTTGCAATGCATAGCTCAGTCGGGCCCAATCTGCAGGAACAATTCACTCCAAACGCTCAGGAGCATCAACCTCTATTAAAGGAAGCACCCAACTCCTTACTTCCTAATCATGTCGAGCTGCATCCACTGACTGACTCAAGCTATTTTTAGATAGTTCGTACTGATCCATTCACCCAGGCGCTAGAATCCATCTAAAAAAATCACTGACCAAGGACTCAAACAACCGACTTCGACCCTCCTCCTCCTCCTCGCTTGCCTTCTCCTCCTCCTCGTCATGACAATAATAATAATCATCATCATCATCATCATTATCAATAGATTTCGCCTCATACTCATCTACGAAATCATTAGCTAATGAGATGCTAAGACCACCCATTCGTGTTGATCGATGTGACTGTGACTAGGGGTGGCAATTCGTGCGGATCGGATTGTTATCGTGTCAATCCGTTATCGATCCGATCCGTTAAGGCCTAATCCGTATCCGATCCATTAAGAAAAATCTAAATCCGTATTCGTATCCGATTCATTAAGGTCAAATCTGTGTCCGCACAAATCCGATCCGTATCTATTAAGAATCTGATAAAAATTCAATCCGAATGATCCAATATGTATCTGATCCAATAAGAATCCGTTTCAATAAATACAATAATAATTCAATAAAAATGCGATGAAGTAATATAAAATATTCATATTTGGTTGTTCTAATATTGTGGTAGATAAATAAATAAAACCGCAATTTCGTTTGAAATTAAAATTCTCAATCAAATATCCAAAAATATATAACAAGCCAACATAGATAAATCTTAAACTCAAATACTAGATTACAAACCTTTTGATTTCTAAATACCCAATAATTCTTCACTTTGGTTGTTAACACTACACTTACAAAATTGAAGGAGAAATATATTAATTAGAACTTTAAAATCTATAATAATAATAATATACATTATAATAATTATCTTTCATCGATCACGATAACATTGCACGTTCAAAATCCTATCAGCTATTTCTTTAGTTAATACAATTTCATTAAAAACTTAAAGTTGAGAACAAAAATACTTCCCCCGTCCCGATTTACTTGTCTCATTTTTTATTTTTGTTCGTCCCATTTTACTTGTCACATTTCCTAAAATAGTAAATAATTAACTGAAAAATAAGAAAATTAATCATTTGAAAATGTTGGCTTCAAATTCTCTCTTTTTCCATTTTACTTTTTTTCTAAAATAAATAAATTAAACAAACATTCCACTCACTAATACATTACTAATACACCATTAAATTCCCTTATTACTTTATATATTGATTATTGTGCCATTTAGATTTGGGACAAGTAAACCGGGACGGAGGGAGTAAATAAATAAAGAAAATTATTAAGTTTATTATTATGTTGAAAAGAAATATTGAAAAACATAATGAAGAAATAAATACGATTTTGGTGGAGAATGAAAAAGAAAGAATAACAATAATGTAGAACCAAGAGATTTGAGTTTTTGAAGAGAATTATGAACCTAAATTAATATAAAACCAATTTATTAATTATTATACTTAAATAAATTGATAAAAATATAATAATTTATTAATGGATATTCGTATCCGATCCGAATTCGATTCGTTTAACAAATTATCGGATCCGTATCCAATCCGAATCCGATTCAAAATTTTCGTGTTCTTATCGTGTCGATCTGATAAGAATCCATATCCGATAAGCCTCAATCCATATCCATTAGTATCGTGCGAACTCGTGTTGGATTATCGGATCGGATAAAAAATTGCCAGCTCTAACTGTGACTGAGGTGCCTGGAATCCGGACTGGTTTTGCTTCAATTTGGTGACCATATATAGAACTGGATCAATGCCATTTTTCATATAGCATCCGCATTATATCTTCATCGGTCTTCAGTCCAGTCTTCACATGCCTCGAGCCCCCAGATATACTGCTCATGTAAAACAAGCAGTAACTAGTAGTGAGGAGATCACAGTGCATGATGTCGTGAATCTCGGACAAAATGGCATTGTAGGAGATTCGCTCACGCCTCAAACATATCAATTGCTCGCCTCCGCCCATATACTCGGATTTGTCCCATGCACCAACATGACGTATGATGAAACATTGATACAACATCTGCGATAAATGATACGAAAATATTAAATAAAATCTAGAGCATGATCCAACAGACATATTAATATCGAGATCAAGGAGTTATATTTAAAAAAATGAGATCTCGAAATCAATTTGAGATCTCGGAATTTGTCACGAGATCTCGATTTTGCTGGGTTTTTCCCAAATTTTCTGCGTATTTTTTACGAAGAACAGTTCTAAAATCACTATATTTTCTATAAAAAAAAACTAAGATATACAAATCAATTCTGAACACATATCATCATAATAATGCAGAAAACGAATGAAAAATGAGGAAAAACGGTTGAAATCAACATACCTTCGATTTTTGGCTCTCAAAACCCTCTCAACTATCTTCAAAATTTTTTTTGAATACTTCCTCGTACAATAGAAAGACAGATTTGTTTGTAGGTTTTAATAAATTTCCAACAACCATGATAGTTGGAAATAAATGATAAAATAAATATTTCAAAAAATAAAAATAATTTTAATAAAGTTGATTCTGTCTTGTACCCGAAAATGAAAGAAAGAAAAAGACAAAAATACAAAATACCTATAAAATTTATATTTTTACACTTGTGGCTATAAAAGATAGCAAGTTATTCACTTTTATGTATTCCCACAATAATAATTGAGGTAAATTTCAAAGTGACCGGCGGATCGTGGTAAAATTTATGATCTCCCAAAGAAAATATATGAATGTACTCGAAAAAAAAAAAGTATATGAAAAAAATAAAATAAAATATGGGATTAGAGAATGAAGGCCCGACACGTGTTTGCGGGAAATGATAGAAGCTAGAGAGAGAGACGTATGCATGTATGTACGTATGGATGAAAAGTTAAATACATGAAAGTAAATCCAAGATCTACCCTACAAAAAGAGCACAATTTCTAGCTCTAGAAAAGCTGGAGAAGAAGATAAATTATCTTAAAAAGAGAAACACTGCCATAATTGTTCATCGTCTGTTTTTCTCTCATATAGCTCACTCTTCTTTTTCGATTTGAACAACAATATTCAAATCATTCTACAAAAAAAGAAATTTCCTTGAAAGTAGGTACAGCAAGATTCCAAAAATACATACATATATATATAAATATATATATTTAAAAAAATGGGGAGAGGGAAGGTGGAGCTGAAGAGAATCGAGAACAAAATAAATAGGCAGGTGACTTTTGCAAAGAGAAGAAATGGGCTGCTCAAAAAGGCGTACGAACTCTCCCTCCTCTGCGATGCAGAGGTGGCTCTCATCATCTTCTCCAGCAAGGGCAAACTCTATGAGTTCTGCAGCACTTCTAGGTTTGTACATCTCTCTCTCTCTCTCATCACACACACAATCTGCTTTTTTTTTCTTTTGGGGGGGGGCGGGGGGGGGCGTTGGGTGGTGGTTCCTTTCTCTCCTTCATCTCTCTGTGACTGTGAGTGAGTTTTATGTTTAGGTTAAATTTTTGTACAGGAAAATTCATCTATTGATTTTTGCGGCCATGAAAATCAGACTTAGTTTCTGTTATCCGTGATTCTCGAGATGATTTTTTTCGATTACTTTTGTTGATTTGGAACCATCGGTTTCATCAGATGGTGAGATCTGAGTCATAAATAAATCAGTACTAGAAATAAATTAAACGTACATCAAAGAAATCTAGTTTTTGCTTTTGAGTTGAGAAGCGCGCATTTGAATTTTTTTTCCACACTAATAACAAGGAATTTTTTTTTTTATAATTATTGAATGAAATTTTCTCATATTTCCTCTAATTTAAAAGTATATATGCCTGGAAAATTGAATTGTTGCAAAAAAAATAAATAAAAAAAAAATCACCAAGTATTCTTATGCGTACGGTATTCTTAGTTCTAGTGATTAAGTGTCTTGTTTATGACTAATTTAGTCGTGACTTGGAGTATCTATAGATTTTTTATTGAAAGGTCTCATCCTCTAGCTAATCTCCTAATTCAAAGAAGAATGTGTTGGCAATTATTTGGAAAAATTGCATAAAAATTAGGAAATAAAGATTTCAAAGAGTTTGCTTATTCATTAGGGTTTCATTTCATTTCAATTTTCATCTATTCCTACGATTTCTTTTTTGCACCTATGAAGACGAAAGGAGTCATATTTGAGAAATTGTAACCATTTTGAAAAAAGCTTTGCTTTTAATAGTTTATTATTTATTATTAGGAGGTCTTGTTTTATAGTTGGATATATGAAGACTAATGAACTCAATATGCTGGGTTAATATCTTGCTTAATGCTGAGAGGTTTCTAATTACTTACCATCTTTTGTCAAATTTTCATTAGAATCAATCTTGTAGCTTAGTTGGCGTAAATTATGCAATTGTGGAGTAGCTGCTTTATTATTGCATTCTTTTCTAGCATTGTTGGCTACTTTTTGTGACAATAAAAGTTGAGCTTCAATTCCCCCAATATATATATATTTGAACTTTTATTTGTAGATGTCGAATGTCTCGAAATTGTAATACTTTTGCGTTTCAAATCATTTTTCTCCACAACCTCACCTTATGGTTGTAAGACTTGCTATGCATTTATCGGGTGCTCCAATAGAACCTAACACTTATAGGCGCTTCCAGTGGCGGATGTAGGATCTAGCGTTCGTGGAAGCTTTACTATACTTTACCCGTTTATGGTTATTATATTAAAACTGAAATTTAAACCAATTAAATATAAATAGTATAAAAAAATCATAAATATTTTTTGGAGAATTGTCGATTCAAGACTCAAAAGATAGTTTAATTACTGCTTCAGGACCCAAAATAAGAATTCTCAATGTAGGACTCGAAAAATCATACAATTCTCAATCGAGGAAAAGATATTCTTGGATTGAGAATTTTATGATCTTTTGGGTGCTGAATTGAAAAGTCTTGTGATCTTTCAGGTCTGGATCGATGATTAAACTATTTTTCGAATTCTGAATCCATAATTAAGCTATCTTTCAGTTACTAAATTGATAATACTCAATATTTTTTATATTAATAGTAGTATACTACAAATAAATTTTGATATTTACTTAAAATAATAATTAAATATCTTGATCACATTGGCATTGTATATTCAAGTTCATAAAACAAATAGTAAATAATTTTACAATGATCCAAATAAAACCAAACAATAACTACAATTCACAACTAAAAAATATCACCAAATCAAAAAACTTAAAATATTGAGATAAAATTCACTTAGTTAGACGAGTCTTAATAGCGGAATTATTAAATAAATTTTAATTTTGCTAATAATATTGTATTTTAAATCCATATATTCTACATAGTTTATTAAAAATTGAGCAAAAAATTGAAACAAAATCTCAATATATTTCACTCAAAATTTCCTAAAATAATACAATTCATTATAATTTAGGATTATATATATCTTTCACAATCATTATTAAAAAAATGTTATCCATAACTTAATCACAAAATAGATAAGTCTTTAGTACTAACTAATTTAGTTATATTCGTATTTCATAAACGTATTTATTTATAGTTTTATTTTTTTCAAATATCATATAAAACAACTAATTATCAATTATAAATAAATTAACTGATGAAATATAATAATAAATCAAAATAAAATATAAAAATATATTTAGTTATTGCATACAAAAATTAAAAATTTTAAATATATAGATAAGGGAGCGGGGCCGTGTGGTCATCCAACATGCCTCTGTTACTGAGCACTTTAGTGGAGCTTAGCGCCTAAATGATATAGATGGACTTACACTATTAGGCACTCACTTATTTTTCATATTTTCAATTTTATTTATAATATTATTTTTTGAACTCCATCGATCTCAAACCAGTTAAATAAAATATATAATAGTGTAATTATCAATAATAAACTAAGTATTGTCCCACATTTTTTAGAAACCGAACTCAAAGAAATGAAACCATGTAAATACATACACAAGATGAAATTATTAGCAAAAAACAACTAAATCAACTATAAATAGGTTTTCCAAAAAACTATATTAATAGGTTTTCTAAAAAAAACTATAACTAATCCGTACGAATCAATGTTGAGCACAAGACCACTTGCTAAACCAAACTAAGTTTTTAAGCAGTTAGATTTGGGGATGTACATGGTTTGACAAAATTGGTCAAATTTAATTAATTTATTCGGTTTGGCAAGTTTGAGATAAATGATTTGGGCAGTTGGTTTAAACATTTTCTACTAAATAATTTGATTTGGCTGACAAATTAAAGTGTAAAACTGGCCATATTCATAAATTTAAATATAATAATATTAATTAATCATTATTTGACAGAAACTAACATATCAATTATATTATATTCTTTTAAATTGCATCAATATAAATCAACATATTTTTCCTTCTTTCTTGCTGCACAACCTTAATTGTTGACAAATGAAATCTCTTTTTAGTTTTATTTTTTGCCTCATCCGTTCAATTAATATTTAAAAGGATCAAACGATATATTAATTTCATTGTTTGCTTTATTGGTTGAATAATTTTTCAAGCCGTTTAACTCTGTCAAACTAAACCGTTTTTTATATGGTTTGGTCAATTTAATTTGAAATAGTTATTTGAATGTTTAATTTGTAAAAATATCAAACCGAATCTATTGATTTGACCGTACTTCACTCTTCAAAACGGACCATACAAACCTCTAGTTAGGTCTGTAAATGCAAGACCACCCGGACCTAATCGCCTGAAACTATTGAATAGGTGGTTTTTAGTGTGGCGCTTAGGTGCCGATGATGTGGGTGCTTTTTAGGTATAAATTAATCAGTAAAATAATTTTTAATATTTTATATTTAAATTATATAAATATTTATAATAAAATATAAAAGTTAATTATTTTGTTTTAAAAGTAGTAAAAATCGTTGCCTAGGTTGATTACTAATTGACTCGTTCGAATTGGGTCAAAATTTGTAAGATGATAGAGTTTCTATCAGAAAAAATCATGTGTATTATTTCAGAAATGACACAAATACTCTTTTTTATGATCAATTCGGTGTTTAATTTGTTTTTGTTCTTGCATTGATGATAGCATGGCCAAGGTTGTGGAGAGATACCACAGATGTAGCTATAATCAGCTTGAAGCTAATCGATCTCCCAATAGTGAGCAGGTAATTAACAAACCTATAATGTAGAATTATGTTTTGAGGGAGAGAGGTACAGTACAAGGATTACAACTTTATTTTATACTTCACAACTTCATTTCTCTATGCTACACTCTAACTATTACAATACATTACAACCATATTTATACTCATCATCGAAATATTAAAACCTTCAATATTATTGCTAATTAATTTATATATCTTAACTCTCACTATATTTTTTATACTTTTCTCATATTTCTTTTGTTTTTCTTAATACATTCTTCTATAATTCGCTTTATCAAATCCACTTAATTTCTAGAATTTTCTTTTTCTTTATAAATCAAGTTTAGTTCCAAGATTCTCTACTAGAGCTTTAATAGTTTGAGAATTTCAATTAAATAAATAAACCTATTTCTTAAAATTTTTAAGGTTTTGTCATAATTTTGGAGTGTGTCATTGTTAATGTATTGGATTTATCTTTACATTTTATTTGGCGTATTTTTATTCTTTGTTAACATTATAGATGAGTTTCCAGGAACCATAGTTACACAACCCTAGCTAAAACACTAGTGTTTTGAATGAATAAATGAAGACCTCTTCGGAGACACTTCAATGATGGATATAGTTTCGGAATCGATTCTCCCTGCCTCTTTTCCTGCTCAAAAGATAAAGAAATTAAAGTAAATCAAAAAATCGATATGATTAACTAACTTGATCCCTTGAAAGCAGAACATCTACGAAGAGTATCTGAAGCTTAAGGAAACTGTTGAGTCTGCACAACAATCTCAGAGGTAATTCATGCATCTATTTCTTATGATCATAGTAAATAAAAAAATAAAAAGCATAATCCATTGATATTCCAATGACTTTTCATTCAAAAAATTGCAAGTAAACATGCAAATCTATCTATGTACTTAAAAAAAAAAAGTAGTTAATTTTCAGAATCAGGAACAGTATCCGCAATCATTAGTACATCTAATATATGTCTGTTCATCTTTGAGAAAGGCAATATTGGAAACAAAAATTCATATTAATGTGTAACCAACTCACATCCCTTAAAATAGCGGTATATTCTAAACGTGCATTCAAAAATTTTGATGTGTTCATCTCTAAAAAAACATATTTATTAAAATTAAAGAAGTATTAATAACTAAAGAAAATCAAATATGCATTATTTACTTAAAGGTAATAATATTATATTATAATTAATACAATCTTAAATATTAAACTAAAATAAATTTAAAATAATTATATTTTATTATAATGTT
>JAPKLW010000511.1:385560-436838 GCA_026898455.1 Plectranthus barbatus
CAATTTTATTATTAACCACAATTAGCTACTAAATACTAGCTCCGAAATTAATGTATCAAAATGAAAAGGGCCTATTTAAGCGGGACGGAGGTAGTATTAAATAAGATAATGGTATTATTTATTAATTATTTTTATCATCATGTTCAGGCATATTTTAGGAGAAGAATTGACACAGCTGGGCATGAATGAGCTTGATCAACTCGAGCATGTCTTGGATGGATCTTTAAAACGAATACGGTCCAAGAAGGTTTGTTTTCATCAATTCTATCATTATTTATTTTATGATCCGAGTGAGATTCAATCTTGATATATATATGTGCAGAATGAGCGTTTGTTTGATAAACTTTCTGATCTTCAACAAAAGGTATGTGGTTCATCACCACAAGCAGAGAATCAAGTAATTATAATTTGGGATTGATTTTACTGCTTTCATCTGCAGGAAAAAAGTTTGTTGGAGATGAATGCAGCTTTGATGAGTAAGGTAGCTAGAAAACTCATCAATCATGTTACTATATATTCACTTTTTCTTCATATTTACATGTTATACGAATTGTAACAGCTCCAAGGAAGCAGTGAACCGCTTCAGTCGCCATGGCAGCTGCAGTCCGAGCTTAACGAGCAATGCCTGCAGCCGCCTCCTATTCAGCAAGAGTTGTTTGAGTCCAACAACACAGCAGAAATCAGGCAAATTACTTTCCTCCCCCCCCCCCCCCCCCTCTCTCTCTCTCTCTTTGAGAACTGTAATCAGTTGAATGGTCTTGTTTTTTCTTTTATTTTTTGTGATGAAAACAGATTCAATTTAATGGAGACGGCGGAGGGTGTGACACAGAATCCAAATGGTATGATGCTAGCTGGATGGATGCAGTGAGATTTAAGTGTTGAAAGAATAATATGATGATAATTTATGCTTGCATAAACTGATAGATATGGCACAGTTAATTCTGTTATTTTCAGACATTTTTGTGTTGCAAAAGACTCTGTATAATAATAACAAATGGTGTTTCGACCATCGAAATAGTTATGCTTTCTTTATTAATTTTTTACAATGATGGGATTCATTGGCACAATTTTTTTTTTAATTTTACAATAATTTAAACACACACTCTACATGTTCATGGAAGTTCAATTCTATGATTTTTAGGTCATAGGTAGAGTGCTTTCACCACTGCACTCCGAACAAGAGATACAACATTTTTTTTATTAAGCTATGTGTGTGTAACAAAAAAAATGTTTGATTGTTTAATATAGGAAAATCAAGTTAAATCATCCCAAACTATAAAGGTTTACGCATTTTATTCCATCTTTATAACATTATGAAAATATATCTTTAATTTTAATTCAGTCCGGGAAATATATTTTCGACCAATGACCGAGTTAAAATCACACTCACTCTCGTGTTATGTGTCATGTATGATGTATTAATGACACGTAATTCTTGAATCTTGTATATCTCACTTGAACAAAACAAGTTTAGTTTGGTAAATATTGACTGAAATAAACAAAATAAATCAAACTCTAAATAAGATAAAACACTAATTCTATTCCTCTTCTCCTAAAATTCTTATTCACTCTTCCCAAAATTCAACCTTGAATTATCACCCATATATATTCTTTTCTTGTTCTTAAATTTTAGATTGACTTGAAAATGTTGCCTGGTTCACGACGAAGTGATGAATTTTTTTGGGATGAAAGAAGTAATAAAGATAGATGACCTAATTAATTCAAAAGTTTCTTGTGAAGATAGCCCTTGCCATTTGCTGACATCAATGACTAATATTGCAAATCATATTGCTGATTTTAGTGTTGCACACTATAGAATAAGGTAGATATTGGTCCCGATCAGAGTGTTTGCAGAAGTATTAATATTGTCTTGCTCTTTGAAGGGATTCGTGAACTGAATCACGAAGTCCGTTTGCCAAGGATCGTTAATTGAAATATCAAAAATAAATTGCTATGCCTATGATTAATCCTAGCATGCTCCTATTGAATATGCATTAGGGGGTTTATGCGGAATACCTGGATTGCGAAACCCTGAAGAACGAGTGCGCGGAGATTCCTCTTGATCTTTTCCCACGCACAAAAATTTAATTCCTAACAGATTGAGGAAATAAATCTATGAAAATTATCAAGCAATTTTCAAAAACAAGAAGGAGAGAGAAGAAAGAAGATAATCCTCCTGGTCTGATCTTCTGATCTGTATCCCAACTCAATCTGAATATCTGGTGAAGATTCCCTTCAGATTTCTTGCCCGGTTGAGAAGCAGAATTTCCTCCTCGTTTCTCAGATCTAGTCGATCACCACAACTCCCAAAACCTGGTTTGCGGTGTGCAACTTATGATCTTGTGGTGTGTTGGGATCTGAGGAACAGAGGCCTATTTATAGGAAAATACTGGAGTTCTATTGGGCTTGAGTTTCATGGGCCAGACCAGGGACCAGAATGCAAATAGCAAATAAGGCCTATCAATTAATTAATTCACATATTCAACCCAGAATATAATTAATTAATTAATATTGATTCATTCCACTAGAGAATCAATACTGTCCTACCTACTTGCTACCACGTTTTGAGGTACAGGTTGTATGGGCTCGGTATATCCCCACATTTAAGGTTACAGACATTCATTAATTAATTTAAGCTCTGACAAGCTATTTAATTAATTAACATCTTATATTCCTGAGTCAATCCACTCAAACCTTTTCACTTATGCTTGAACTTAATCAGCCTGCAGGACTTTAGCATAACGAACCTTTTGAGCTGCTCAGGGAATGTCACCATCCTATACTGGATGTGGTTACCTAGTTCCAGTACCAGACAGTCATACACTAACTGTTATTACCCAAGATACATATATACAAGCTCAACTAGAGCCTTTCACTGCAACTCAAAGTAATACACAATCTGCATATACTTCTGTACCTTCATATAGGCTTAGGATCTCATCAAGCCATAGAGATCTAGATTCTTTTAATGTCAAATAAAAGAATCGATCTCGACTTAGGTCCTTATCAATGTGTGCCCCACACCAGCATACCAAGCCATCCAAGATAAGATGCTTATTACTGCGTATGATGCAGCCTACACCGATTGTTTATCCTGGAACTGTCTTAGCTGTGATAACCATTTATATCTCGCTAGGTCAAACGATCCACACGATCTTCCGCGATCTTCTACACACCGTATGATCTCCCTATCGATGAGATAAGAGGATAATTGCGTTTGCGACACATGTTTGTTAATTCAGACCGGAGATGAACCTACAACATTTATGATTCCTAGTATATTAACCAATCGATCTTGTACATAATATACCAATCATAATGCTTTCAGTATATAAATCCATCAATCTCCCACTTATACTCAAAGCATTATATAGGTGTTTTCCAGAGTATAACGTGTCTAACCTAATCCAGCTATTACTTCAAACATTCTACGTGGATAGCTTTGCCCTCAACCCAAGGTTACGTGCATGCATCTCGTAGACCTTCTAAGGCAGAGCCTTTGTGAATGGATCTACTAGATTATTTCTTGTATCAATCTTCCTACTAGCACATCACCCCTTGCTACAATTTCTCGTATAATATGGTACTTCCTTTCAATGTATTTTGTTGCTCTGTGAGTTCGTGGTTCCTTTGAATTAGCCACAGCTCCCAAATTATCACAATATACCGTGATGGTCTTGGGCAGCTTAGGAATCACGTCCAACTCCAGAAGGAAGTTTCGAAACCATACTGCTTCTTTCGAAGCTTCAGAAGCTGCCACATATTCTGCTTCCATGGTGGAGTCCGCAATGCACTTCTGCTTTGCACTCCTCCATGATATGGCCCCACCTCCCAATGTAAACACATAGCCAGAGGTGGACTTCTTTTCATCTCGGTCTGCCTGGAAATCCGAATCAGTATAACCCACAAGGCACAACTCCTCAAACTGATAGACGAGACAATAGTCTCTAGTCCTTTTCAAGTATTTGAGTATGTGCTTTATCGCAGTCCAATGCGCCTGTCCAGGGTTAGACTGGTATCTCGCTACCATGCCTACAGCAAAGCAGATATCTGGCCTAGTACGTAGCATTGCATACATGAGGCTCCCCACGGTCGATGCATACGGCACGTTCATCATTTCATCTTTCTCCCTTTGTGTCACCAGACACTGATCCTTGGAAAGATATATGCCATGTCTGAATAGTAACAGACCTTTCTTGGCAGTTTGCATGCAGAAACGGGCAATCACAGTATCCACATATGATCCTTGAGACAAGGTCAGCATCCTCTTATTGCGCTCCCGCAATACTTTTACCCCTGGGATGTATCCTGCCTCCCCAAGGTCCTTCATATGAAACTGCTCGGATAACCACCCCTTTATGCCCGACAATACTTCCACATTGTCGTCAAATAGGAGAATATCATCTACATAAAGTGCAAGGAACACCACGCTTCCGCTGACACATAGAGGGTACACGCAACTCTCGTTTGAACATTGTGAAAATCCATAGGATTTAATCACTTCATCAAAACGCAGATTCCATGACCGTGAAGCTTGTTTAAGTCCATACAACGACTTCCTTAGCTTCCAAACCAAATGTTCTTCGCCCTTCTGCACATAACCTTCTGGTTGTTGCATATAGATGTCCCTACCTTCTTCAAGGTACCCGTTCAGAAACACGATTTTGACATCCATCTGCCAGATTTCTAGGTCCTTGTGTGCTGCTATGGCTAGGAGTATACGAATGGACTTAAGCATGGCTACCGGTGAGAAGGTCTCGTCATAGTCTACACCTTCTTTCTGACTATAACCCTTCGCCACCAGCCTTGCTTTAAAAGCTGTAATTTCACCATTCGCTCCTTTGTTTCTTTTGTATACCCATTTGCACCCTATGGCTCAACAGGCATCTGGCAAATCAGTTTTCTGGTATACATCCATAGCCGTAATGGATTCTATTTCCAAATCCATGGCGATCAGCCATTTGTCTGCATCTTTATCAGATACTGCCTCGTCATATATCCAGGGATCGGTATCATCCAGTCCATTTTCCGGGATCAAGTCAGAAGACTCTCCCACGAACATATATCTTTCGGGTTGGTTTATAATCCTCTCACTGTGACGAGGCATCTGGACCGTGTCAGTAGTTGGCACAGTACGCGTTGGTCCCATACCTTGCATTAGTGGCAGTGTTGGTATAGCCTCACCTGTTACAGGTGGATTTACCATTACACTGGGCTTTCCTGATGGAATTGCTTCCTTGTCCTCAAGCTCGTGGAGATAATTTCACTCTTGGATATGTGGTTTCTTACATATTCGTCCTCCAAGAATCTTGTGTTGGTACTGACAACGACTTTCTGATTCTCAGGACAATAGAAGTAACCACCTTTCGTTTGTCTGGGATATCCTACAAACAACATCAGCTTACACCTACTTTCTAACTTATCAGGTTCCTTTGTCAGCACATATGCTGGACAACCCCAAACCCTCACTCTGTTCAAACTTGGCTTTCGCCCATACCAGAGTTCCAGAGGTGTTTTAGGAACTGATTTAGGAGGTATCAGGTTAAGCAAGTAGGCCGCTGTCTCCAAGGCATATCCCCAAAACGAAATTGACAAGCTTGCATAACTCATCATCGACCTGACCATTTCCAAGAGAGTTCTATTTCTTCTTTCCACTACACCATTTTGTTGAGGGGTTCCTAGTGCAGTCCACTGGAATGTAATTCCGTTATCTGACAAGTACTGCAAGAACTCGTTACTGAGGTATTCTCCACCACGATCTGATCGTAGTGTCTTGATAGTCTTACCTAGCTTCTTTTCTACCTCGGTCCTAAATTCTTTGAATTTCTCAAAGCATTCAGACTTATGGCGAAGCAAATAGACATATCCGAATCTTGAGTAATCATGAATGAATGTGGCGAAGTACTCATAACCTCCACGAGCTTGTGTGGACATTGGTCCACATAAGTCAGAGTGGATCAATTCCAACACATCCTCTGCTCGAGAATGACTTGCCTTAAAAGGCCTGGTCGTCATCTTTCCCTCTATACAGGATTCATAGATTTGATGCGGTACCACTTGAAAAGAATCCAAGAGCCCATCGCATGCTAATCTCTTAATCCTTTTTAGATTGATGTGGCCTAGTCTCAAGTGCTAGAGATATGTTTGATCCTCATCGGAAGAAAACTTTCTCTTTAAATGATTGTTATTGTTGGATGAGTTTGCAATATTCACGGAAGATTTATGCATACAATCAATGATATAGAGAGAGTCAATCAATTTGCCATGACAGATAACACCGTTATTACCAATGATAGAAACTCCACTATAAAAAATAATTGAATATATATCACAAAATAACTTGGAAACTGAAATTAAGTTCCGCCGGAAAACCGGAACATATAAAACATCTCTCAAAATCAAAACATTATTTTCAAAGCAAAAAGTATAATCTCCAATGGCTACTACTGAGACTCGCTCTCCGCTGCCCATTGAGATGGTAATCTCGTCATGCTTCAGCTGCCTTATCGGCCTGAACCCCTACAAAGTATAACAAACATGATCAGTAACTCCAGTATCCACTACCCAAGAATGGGTAGAAACCGATGCTAAACATGTTTCCGTTATAAATGCACATGACGTACCTTGTCTACCCCTGCCAAGCACTAGACAATCTACGTCACTTCGCTTGCGTTTCCATGGCCTGATGACATCTTCTGCTAGATCAGCTTCATCTAACCTTTTAAGCATTTCCTTGCTTCAGCAACTGTCTTGTCAAAGCTGACAAAGTTGGAGCAAATTCCAATGCTCTAAGGTCAGATTCCTCTCGCATCAGGGCTGAGAGTAACTCAAGAAGAGTAAACTTGCGCCTGGTACCCAGGGATTTGATGAAATCATTATAAGAATCAGACAGAGAGTGCAGGACAATGTTTATTTCTGCCCGCTTACTGACTTGTCCACCTGTATTTCTGTACTTTCTCATAATTCTCACCATACTGACGAAGTGCAGAAGCAACGAACTCCCATCAGTCATCATCTTGCAGACCAGGTCCTCCACAAGATTATAACTGACAGTTCGTCTCACCTTCCCATAAACTTTCACAAGGTCCCTCCATATCTCAACAGCAGTTCGGAACTTCTTGTACTTGAGCTTTAATTCTCTAGACAGACTGTTCATGATGAGTCTACGGGCAAACTCATCAGAAGCTACCCATCTGTCATAGAACACTCGCTCATAACCAGTACAATTTCAATACTTGGGAGTTAGAGGGTCCATGTAAAGTATATGTGCATGTTTTGCAGTGCAGAGTATTTCCATGAAGCATAACTTCCATTCAGGAAAATTCGGACCAATTAAAGGGTTTGTTATTAAGAGGTTGACAACGTGAGCAATAGACATGTCTGAAAATAATAAATTAAAACATAGTCGCAAACTATTGAAACAATTAAATAATGAAACCTTATGATAAAGCAATATTAATGTTTCCTCCAATTTGCCTAAGTATTACTATTGCAAGCCACACATGTGGACGTTTACAACAAAACACTTAACCAGACTGCATCTTTCAATTCAAGTCCTTTAATTCCAATCCATGCCCGGGTTCCTTAGACAAATGGAATTAATAATTGGAGACTAACTTAAGACCATATTATCCTACTGAGCAGGGACATCACAAATGAGTTATACTCTGGATAACATCTAAGCTAGCTTACCACCAAAGCCGACCTTCTCATATAAGGATCTATTAGAACACACCTGATCCCTATAATAACGCTGTCTCATTTAATTCTATCCCTAGAGAACTTATGAAAATTCAATACGCAAGCTACACATGTAGACGTTTACGTTTGAGCTCCCACTTCTCACATGAAGTAAATGTTTGTTTTAAGAAATCCTATCTATTAGAACTTATGAATAATAAATTAAGTAAGCTACACATGTAGACGTTTACCTAATAAATTACCCACTTCCAATAAAGGATCGCTTTGTGGAGGTCTTACTAAATTATGAGCTTAGTAATTTTTTAATTCATAAGGTTCAATTGCACAGATTATTTTATGTAGCCATAATTATAACATTGCTAAAATTCTATCATGCATAGCATGAACCCCGAATTTATAGTTATAATTAATTACACAAAATAAATCACATAGCATGCTTTAAAGCTGTAAATAAAAGCAGTAAACGTGCTCTATTATATACAACATGCTTATATGCTGCGTAATTAAATTAAACACATATATCATGCGAAGACAGATAATAAAACAAATAAAAATGTCCTCGTGGCCCCATGATACAAAATAAAAATAATTCTAACTATTACAAGTTGGAATTAATTATACAGATCTTCGACTGGGCTCCCACTACTTGGACTGTGATCTGAATTTATTTTCTGAATTTGGGCCTCCAAGATTTGATCCATAAGAAAAATGGACAACTGGGTCAGTTAACCAAATCGCAGGCCTAGGCACACATTGCAAGCCCAATAACCCGCGAAAACTTGGCCCGACGAACCACAACCGGCGACTCGCTGCCGCCGTGAGAACTCTCGGCATGCACAACAGCCATGCACGTACGTGCATGGTTGCAGTCTGCGATACCGCCTCCTCCGACCGTTGCTCGTTTCGCATGTCGTCGCCCCAGCTTGCCCCGACCGTCGCTCGAAATGCCGTACACCATTCTTCTCCACCGTCGGCCTCCATGACTCGCCGGAATCGCGCAAGAACGTGATCGAAATCTCGTACAAACCGCGCGCAAACCCTAGGGTTTGCCGCACCTCCGGTTCGCACACCGCTCATTCCGCAGCCGTTCCAGCCCGCGAACCCCAGCAACCGAGCCACCACCTGGCCCCGCCGACGCCAACCTAGGGGAGGGAGGAGCACCGCTGCATCGTGCGCAGGGCCGCGCAGGCCTGCCGTGCGCGCGCGCCTCGCGCCCTGGCTGCGCCGCCGCCATTCCCGGCCTCCTGCCCTGCCGCCCCTCGCATCGCTGGCCATCCTAGAGCCCCGCACCGGCCTGGCCAGCCTTGGCCGTGTGGCATTTGCCTGTCATGCGCGCGCGCCTGTGCACCACCGTACCTACCATGCATGACCACCGTGCACGGCCCTGTGCCGTACCGACGCTGTCGTGCGTTGTGCGGTCCTTCGTTCTTCGTGTTCTTCGTTCTCCATTTTACAGATTTAATTTTTAAAATAAAAGATTATAATGAATAATCCTAATTACAATCTAAAAATCTAAATCTTACCACAAATTTATCTCGTGATGAAAAACGAATCCATATAAAAGGGCGGATTAACCCGAGAACCACGAGGATGAAAAACATGAACATACAATCCATAAAACCCATGCAATCATTCAATAATAATTATCATGCAAATCATAGGCATTATTTTTTTTTGGATAGAGCCAATTAATTCAACATGGCTCTAATAACAATTGAAGGGATTCGTGAACTGAATCACGAAGTCCGTTTGCCAAGGATCGTTAATTGGAATATCAAAAATAAATTGTTATGCCTATGATTAATCCTAGCATGCTCCTATTGAATACGCATAAGGGGATTTATGCGGAATACCTGGATTGCGAAACCCTGAAGAACGAGTGTGCGGAGAATCCTCTTGATCTTTTCCCACGCACAAAGATTTAATTCCTAACAGATTGAGGAAATAAATCTATGAAAATTATCAAGCAATTTTTGAAAACAAGAAGGAGAGAGAAGAAAGAAGATAATCCTCCTGATCTGATCTTCTGATCTGTATCCCAACTCAATCTAAATATCTGGTGAAGATTCCCTTCAGATTCCTTGCCCGGTTGAGAAGCAAAATTTCCTCCTCGTTTCTCAGATCTAGTCGATCACCGCAGCTTCCAAAACCTGGTTTGCTGTGTGCAACTTATGATCTTGTGGTGTGTTGAGATCTGAGGAACCGATGCCTATTTATAGGAAAATACTGGACTTCTATACTGGATGTGGTTACCTAGTTCCAGTACCAGACAGTCATACACTAACTGTTATTACCCAAGATACAGATATACAAGCTCAACTAGAGCATTTCACTGCAACTCACTGTAATACACAATCTGCATATACTTCTGTACCTTCATATAGGCTTAGGATCTCATCAAGCCATAGAGATCTAGATTCTTCGATCTCGACTTAGGTCCTTATCAATGTGTGCCCCACACCAGCATACCAAGCCATGCAAGATAAGATGCTTATTATTGCGTATGCTGCAGCCTACACCGACAGTTTATCCTGGAACTGTCTCAACTGTGATAACCATTTATATCTCGCTAGGTCAAACAATCCATACGATCTTCCATGATCTTCTACACACCTTATGATCTCCCTATCGACAAGATAAGAGGATAATTGCGTTTGCGACACATGTTTGTTAATTCAGACAGGAGATGAACATACAACACTTATGATTTCCATTATATTAACCAATCGACCTTGTACATAATATACCAATCATAATGCTTTCAGTATATAAATCCATCACTCTTATCTTGCTAAGGTCTCAATTCAGGAAATGTTTATCAAATGTGTTTTAGCTCCAATATTCATTAAGTTAGTTGCAGTATACTACAACACTTGGTGTGTTGAGTTTTAAATATATGCACACACAAAATAACGTAATAAAGCAGTAAAGGGACGCAAGGATTTATAGTGGTTCGAAAAAATGTTCTACGTCCACTAATCAGTCCTTCGACTGAAAATTCACTACTTGATTGAATACAACGCCAGACCTGATCTCTAACGTTGAGCAGCTCCTCCGTCTGGTCAACGCACACCTTCAAGCAAATCGGTCTTCAATCTTAACCTTTCGTCGCTCCGTAGAGTGAGGACAAACCTCCCTTCTCCTTGGACGTCGACAGTTAGGAGTTTTATAGTTCTTCCCCGAACCTATCATTGTGTTGGCGATGCCCGTAATAATCGCGCTTGCACAGTAACGTGACTGCTAGATTCTTTCTATGAATAGAAAGAATCCAATATCAACCTCAGAAGTTATATTTCATAGGTCTCGAGTTTCAAGTATGGTAGCTTGTGAAAAAGCTTCAATCACGCACTAGCTCGGATGAGTTTGCGTAGTGTAGAGAATGTTTGGATCTTCTCTTGTTTTCTCTGTGAATAGAATTTTGCGAACCTCTGAATCATTTTTGGACAACACCTATTTATAGGTGAAGATTCAAACGACCGTTTGAATCTTATCCTTTAGTGTAATACCCCGTATATCATTAAGCAAATGTAAGGCTCGATTGATTTAATAAAGATATTCTTCTCTTAATTTTTCGTATTAATGGTTCTGAGAGTCTTCGATTTCATTTAAATTGCGATTGGGAATTTGAATATATTTTGAGTTGGATTAAATTATGTATGAATTGGAAGAAATTATTAAAAGTTTATGAGGTGGAGATGAGATAAGTAAATTAATTGGAATGGAGTTATTTTGTAGTGAGGAAAAGTAATTCATGGATTATGAATTATAAGGAAATATGGGAATCTTACTTGGAAATTCATGTATATATATATATATATATATATATATATATATATATATATAAACAATATATATATGATAATAAAGAGGATGTTTTAATTAGTATATATATATATATAGCTATATTATATTAAGTGGAAATGGAATATGAACAAATATATGGAAGAATATTGCCTCATTCGTATTCCATCACTTTGCAAATCTAGAGAGAGAAAGAGTAATTTGAGAGCATTTCCACCCTCCCAACCCTGAAAACCCATTGACTTCCCGGCCAATTTTCGGCCATCTCCGGCCACCTCCGACCAAGCCGCCACCACCATAGTGTAGCTTGTCTTCCCAGCTTTCTAAAGAGCTAAGCTGGGCTCCGAGAGGACAAAGATCGACTGAGATACGGAGGAGAGAAGGTAGGGGATTTCATGTTTTAGAAATTGGGTTTTGATGCTAGAACCTTGTTTACTTGGATATATAATCGAGTTTGGTTGATTGGAGTGTGTTCCTGATGTTGTAGAGGTCGAAATTATAGCCGGAAACACAAGTTTTACCGCTGGAAACCGCCGCACGCCCCCGCCGTCGACCCATTTCCAGTGAGCTCCCATTTAACCACATTTCTTGCATTAAATTGGCGTTTGAAGGTGATATTCATGTTCTAGGATGTTTTAGGACCTCGAATATGTGTTTGCATGTTGAATCGGAGGTGTGGGGAAGGGTTTTTACCAAAGTTGCAGATTCAGCCGCGCAGGAGTCGGAGAAGACGACCCGTGTCGATCGACAAGGAAGTGTGTCGATCGACACGGAGGCTGCTTGTCGAATGGGGGAGATCGAACACTCCTGTCGATCGACAGGATATGTTTCGATCGACACTGAGGCTGCTCGTCGAATGAGGGTTGTCGGACACTCCTGTCGGTCGACAGGATGTGTTTCGATCGACAAGGATGCCAGCCGAGAGGAGGAAATCGACGCACCCCTATCGATCGATAGGGTGTGTGTCGATCGACAGAGATGGTCGGCAGAGGTATGTCGACAAGGAAGCTGTCGACTCGGATGCTGTGTCGACATGGGTTGTGTTGACCGACATAGAACCCTGTCGGTCGACACAGAGATTCAAAAGGGGAGAAACTTGATTCGATTGTCCAATCTTAATTCATTTCGAGTATTGATTGAGTTATGGTTTATTATATGGTTAGAAAAGCATGAATAGTATTATTAGAAATTATCGAGTTATCATTGTCCTAATTTGGATATCCTTGTTACTTGTAGGAGGTTGAAAGCAGAGGGGTTAAGCTCAAGCTAGCAGGGAAAGCATCTAAACTTAAGCCTAACACCAGGTGGGAAACTATTTAAGTATAAAAGTAAATGTGTGTTTTCTTTTCGAAAACGTGTTAAAAACCATTTTGTTTTAAATTGAGATGCTATGCATGTTTTGTGCTATTATATCTGTCCTCTGTCGATTTCAATCGGCAGAGATTTATACTAATGAGTTTAGAACCAGGTTTATAACTGTGCTAGAACTCATTAAGTTTGAAGTGGGGTGAAAAGCCCCCACATATTGTGAAGTGGGGTGAACAGCCCCCACATTATTGTGAAGTGGGGTGTACAGCCCCTACATATTTTATGAAGTGAGGTGAAAAGCCCTCACATGTTTTGGATCCATTGGTAGTTAAAACGATCGGGTCTCAAGGGTAAAATGTTGAGACTAGTGCACTTAGATGACAGTAGGTTGAGTGTGTATGGCATTCCTGACTGATCATCGTAACTTTGAAGCCGGCCAACTTCTAGTTACAACACTGAAACAAATATAATAACATCTAAAATAGCACGCAGAATAAAATATTTTAGATAGCACGGTTCTTTTTAACAAAACCCTGTGTCTATCTGTGTGAGTTGCATAGCATTTTCTCATATATAATGTACGTTTTTGGTCATGTTTCTCATTGGGTACATTAGTACTCAGTCCCTCGCATTGTTTCTAAAATACGCAGGTTGAGCAGCAAGGATGGGAGTGCAAGGGGTGTAAACCGGCGAAGTGAATTTATTTTGAAGTTAATAGATCCTGAGATATGCATCTTCATATGCATATCTCCGCCACGTTACACACACGCTTCTACACGCTCTGTTCATTCCTTTCCATATTTTGAATGTTTAAATAATTGAATTTCGCATCTTTAAACTGACTCGAAGTATTACTGTATAGTTATTTAATTATCTTTCCAACGTAATTCAGTCTTCCGCTTTATTTTAAATTGAGGAAATGTTTGGCAAAAACCTGAACATCAATGTAACGCGACCTCAAATTAGGGAAGGTCAGTTGGGGGTGTTACAGTTAGACTCAAAGGTATTGCTCGCCAATCTCTGTTTTTCCTTTTTCTGTAGCATACAGAGACTCTTCAAGTCTCCCTTGTGTCTGATTGGCATAGCTCCTATTTGTAGCTATCTTTTTCAGAACAGATCTTTCACTTTGAACTTGAAACCTCCGTTGTGTCTGATGATTATTCTATTCCTTAATTCGTCAGGTTTCTTTGTGATTCGGATCCTTCTGTTTTGTGATTTGTATTTTCCTTGATTGCTATTGAGCGTTTGCTGGCGATTGACATTCAGCTGACATCTGAGCAGACTCTCTAAGATCTTGCAGTATGCTAACATTACTTCTTCATCATTCTCTTGGGTGCGTTCAGCATTCCTCCGTGTTTGCTAGCCTTTACTAGCTTCTTCAGCAATCATCAAGTCTGCTGAATCATTCAGCATTCTTGATTCTTCTTTTCTCGTTCTATTACAACTCGAGTATATATGACCTATACAGGACTTTTACATTTCGACTCGATACTAAGTTGCTAGAAACTAGATTGGCTTGAGCTTTGATGCACCAAAACATAATAATTAATCATTGACAACAAAGGGGTTCTAATCTATCTAACAATATTCCTAATGATTTCCCCCTTTTTGATGCGATCAAGGCCTCAATCCTGAGCTTTAATACTAACTGATCATTAGGAAGCTGATTATTGAGATTACAAGGTTTTCCTATCAAATCTATTCTCAGCATCTCAACTCCCCTAGACTCAGTATGGTTCCTAAATGTTCCCCCTCAAAATATCAAGGATATTGCTCGATTATATATGTTGCATCAAGTAAATGGCTTCCAAATCATTTATCAGATAAACACGTAGCATATTCACACAAACACAACATCAATCCACGCAGTTTGTTGATTACACTGAGTGTGTAATTTCAGCTAGTTCAATTAGATCAGCGTTGGACACTAAGATGTTGTCTTCAACCTGGGTTAGTTTCCATTCAAAAATATCATGCCACGTGGTACAGGAAACATCTACCCAATTCATAAACGTTTTGTTTTTTGATAAGAGGACTTATAAGGTTTAGAGATATTACTTCTTCATTGTCGAGGAGTCTGAATCTTCAGCATTTCTGGCACCTGAAGAACCGATGGTGGTCTTATTCACATTCTTGAGAGTCTCGAGCGTTTCCTTCATGAAGTTGTCTAGTACGGCCTCTCTCTCTTTTCTTCTGATTCTCTCATTCTCTTCAATCCTTCTTCGTTGCCTTCTCAAGTCTTCTTCCTGTTTTCTTCTAGCCTTGAGGCGACGGATCATGTCTTCTTGTTCCTTTAGTCTCTCTGCCTCCTCTGCTAACCTCTTCTCTTCCCCCTCTTTGATCGCGCAAAAAGGCTTGTTGAGAAGGTCTCAAACTTGTCTTGCAGAGTATTGTGCAGTTCTTTCTTTGCCTCGATGCTCTGAATGTTTACTACTGTTTGCACGATCGGCACAATGTGCTCTCCAATGCTCCTTCCTACCATCGTATGTATGAATTAATGGAGGTCCCTCTGATAAGTGCTGGATCTCAGGGGCTCGGTCATGACTTGGGTTTCCTCCGATAGCACAATCTGATTATGGGCAGTAGGCATGGTGGCCAGTTCTTGAGATGAAGTGGATGGTAGATCAGCATTGACAGCTGTGGCAGGTTCAGTCTCCCTAACTTTTTCTTATTCAATATTGGTGGGAGAAGGAGGCCTTACGCTATCCATTCTGAATGACTTGTTTGCCAGTTGAGTAAGAATGCGCTCCTTAAATTCCAACATCTTCCTCCAATCCTCTTATCTCTTTCGTGCGGCTTCTTCTGCTAATTTGGTTTTCAGCTCAGCAGCTGCGACCATCTGTCTTCTTGTGGCTGGGGATTTGAAGTGTTGAGTGAATGGTGGAGAATCTTCAGCAGCATACTCGGATGGTGACAATGAACGATCTCCTGAGAGCGCTCTGCGTGCCTTAATCTTCTGCACTCTGGTTGCAACCTGTTTCTCCGTATATTGTCTCTTGGATGTCTGATCCATCTAGTCGTCTGCCCATTCCTCTTCACTTTGCCAGTAGTTGAGACCCATCCTGGCCATCATAATCGCGAGGTCTTCGTAGTGCAGTTCATGAGTGGCATAGTCAAAAAACCTCCACCTCTGGAACTCTCTTCTCATCCATTCAAGATCAGAAGACTCTCCCAGTAATTCCGCAGGATATGTGTTCTCAACCTCAGCAATAACTTGAGCCTCAATAAATACACATATATCTTTTGCCAATGAGATGAGATCATCATTCTTCTCATCTCTCACAGTGACAGGAGGATGCCACATAACAATCCTTTTTGCTTTGAGATTCCTGTCAGACAGTCCTTCCATGGACACTCTCAGTGTTTCTCCTCGAAACATAGATTCACCATCTGCAAGCAGCACACTCCCTTTGACAACTCCAGTGTTTCCTGCATTCTCTTCATCATCAGAACTAGGTATGTCATTGAATGATATACTTGACAATTCGGGAGATGTAGGAATTGGAATGTGTCTCTGCCAGAGGACTCAATTGTGCTTTCAAGTACGAAGTAGTATCCGCTTCTGAATTCCATCCTGGAACGGTAGATGGATCCATTCCTATTGCGCGTAGATACTGCTCATTTCGTGCTCGCACACTTGCAGTGAGGTTTGCTTGCAATCTTGCTCAGGCTTCAGCATCCAAGGAGGTAGTAGGTTCTTTTTCCATTTGTGTCTCTTCAGCAATGCTCTCATCGATTTCCATCTTTTATGCTCTAGTGATGGCTTGCTGAGCTCTTACGTGTATATCTACCTCGGGGTTTGTTGTACCCTCATCTTTTGTAATCTCAAGGTCAGCATTCTCCTCATCTGCTGCCTTGGCTTCCTGTTTGGCAAGCATGATTTAGTTTCCTTCATTCACCAAATCGATTTATGCCAAAATCCTAACAACCTGACTTTCTCCTTGCGCAGCCAGTTGTTCTTCCTCAATTCCTCTTTCCACTATAGAACTGCTTCCTCCTTGCGTAGCAGTCTGTGACAAAACTTCTTCAACATTGACCTCAGCAATTACGCTTCCCTTTTAAGTAGTGGTGGGCTGAATGGTCAGGGTAGCAAAACTTCTTTCCCCTTGCGCAGGAGTCTATGTCTTCCTCGATTCCTTAAGTGCTTCTTTCCTCTGCCATTTTTCAAATTATGCATCGGACATAGCATCTGGATTCACAATCCTTTATGCAACATCTTTAACCTTAGTTTTTCCTTTAGCATTTTGTGCCTTCTCGACGTCCCTTTAGGTGATGTGTCTAGATTTCTCACCAGCTTGAATCTTGGCGTTGCGCTCGGCAAAGCTAGCCATGACTTGCTCGTACTGAGCATCCCTTTGCTCAAGAGTCATCTGCAACTTGGCTTATCAAATGCCTTCTGTTCGCGTGCCCTTTTCAGCGCTTTCTCCTGTCGTCTCTTCTTCCGCGACTCATCCTCATCGGAGAAATCAAGCCTTCTCTTTGCATCCTTGGAGGCTAGCTCAATGGGTTATGCCTCACTTTCCTTAATGACATCGGGAACTAGTAGAGTCGTGTCTACCACTGGCATTGTGACCTTAACAGTTGTTCTTTGAAAGCGGTCATGCTTTCCCTTCTTTCACTTTTGCCGCAAGTAAAGGAAAGTTCGGGAAGAATTATAAAGTTCCCAGTTCGACGTCCAAGGAGAAGGGAGGTGTATCCTCACTCTAATGAGTGTCAAGCAGAAGATTAAAGACCGAGGTGCTTGAAGGTGCGCGGTGATCAGACGGAGGTGCTGTTCACAGTTAGAGATCACGTCTGACCTTGTAATCAATCTTAGTGGATTTCCAGTCAAGAGGACTGAAAAGGGGACGTAGAACAGTTATTTGAACCACTATAAACTTGGTGTTCATTTACTGCTTTTACTTCATTGCTTATTGTTTATTTTGAAACAACACATCAAATGCTGTCGTATAACTTGAAGTGAATCTAAGAAATATTCGAGCTTAAACATATTTTCTAAACACTTACTGAATCGTGACCTTAGCAAGATAAGTACAAAACCTAATTAATATTCCGCTGCAACTATAAACACTCTGATCGGGAATAACACTTCTCTTGGATTAAATTATGCAAAACAAGTATTGCAATCAAAATAAGAAATCTATTTTGTTTAAGAACGAACACCAAGAGAAATTTAGAATGTGGTAACAAATTTGAGCTGGATAGAGAAAATATTTATCAAAAATAAGAAAAAAAATATCTGGGGGAGCATGTGATACATGCATTCTCTATTTCATTCAACATGGTCTTTCTACATAAAAATTGCCATCAACGAATTCCAGGCCCCAATGTCTCTGCAGCATTCATGACACTGTGTATGTATGCAGATATGTGCTGTGTTGTCGTGTTAAGAATGATTTTATGGTACATGGGTCATTATGTCATGATCGATGGTCACTTATTTAGATTTTACTCCGGATTCGAAATGCGAGTGATTTAAGTGTCTTATCTCGTGTCCAATAAATTATAAATTCGAGATTATATTTATATTAATATATTTTATTTCAATATATATATATATATATATAGGAGGGATCATGTAAAAAAAATCTTCATGTGAGAAAAAAGAATGAATCATGTCCCTAAGATCTAAAAAATCAATAATTATCCAGCAACAATTAAAATGCAATCAAGCAATAACTAAAGCACAATCAAACAACATTATAATCTAGCAATGACATGAATACAATCAAGCAATGTCGTGAATACAATCAAGCATCTTTCTCATTTTCTCACATTAAGGTTTTTCTCACTGGATCCGCTCCCTATATATACTCAGATTCTTTAACGTTTTTCTTGTATATACATTATTAGTTAGGTACAAATTTATATTTTTGTAGACATGATAATTGTGATCATCTTATCGTACAAAAATTAATTAAATGTCTTGTGGAATTGAATGCAGTCTAACACTTTCAATGCTCTTTAATTGAAAATTTATTTTACGTATAGAAGTAAACCTATAATCCGATCTAGGAATAGGATCTACGTATAACACATAGGATATATGAATAATAAATTGAAATAAAACTTCCCATGAGTATATATTCCATACAATAGTATTACCACCGTCCTATGCAAATTGTAAAACTTTCATTCAATACGGAAATTAACGATTATGAGTATAAGTAGAATTAATATTTTATTATTAAGTGTAAAAAAATTATTATTTTTAGAAATTTAATAATTTAATTAAAATGTCCAATTTAATAAATATAACAATTCGGACAGAATGAGGGAGTAATATTTTATTTTATTTTTTTTAAATAGAATAATAATAACTTCTAATAATATACATTTCATTTTGTCGAAAAACTTTTTATAGAGTCATCAATATCACATACCTAACTTACGTACACTTTCCATTTATTCTCCTATTAATTATAGTGCCAAGAAGTCGACTAGGAAATTATGAAATTTATTCTAATGGATGGCCAAACTCCATTATTAAGCTACAAGCTGGAAATCACACCTGGAGAGAGTGGACAATTAATTAAGAAAACATGTGCTATTGTAATATTCCGTGTTTAATTAAGCAAGTTTAAGCTTAATATTTTAAATAAAAGAATATTTAATTTTGTAAATATTATTATTTACTCATTTTTTAGAAGAAATTAAACACCAATAAGATTTAAGGGTTCGAATATTGTTTATATTATACCAATGGAATCGTTTCGTGAAAAGAGAGTGACCGCGAAGTCACAATTTATAAAAGAGGGACGAGTGCAACGAGAGATTAATTGGAATATTAATAAATATGTTTAAATTCACAACTTGCACTCGGGAAGTCCGATTCTTAAACCGAGCTAGAAAATGCTTGGAAATAAAATAAGGAAGGATACGAAATGATCTGTATATTTTTCTGAGACCCGAGTCGTGTATATTTAAATATTGAATTTAATGGAAAATTTGATAATTTTTATTTCTGAAAATTTGAAAAATTATATGAATGAGACGGACTCGTTAAATGGAGTATTTTCTAGGGATGGGGAAAAATACCGAATTACCGAAATACCGTGAATACCTTACCGAAAAAAATACCGAAATTATTGAATTTTCAGTATACCGTAATTTTCGGTACGGTATCATACCGTACCGAAAATTTTCGGTATGGTAACGGTATACATTTCAAAATATTTACGATATACCGATATACCGTACCGAAAATATAATATTATTTTTATTTTTATTTTAAAATAAAATAGTTAATATACAAGTTAAAAATTTCATTCTTTGTAAATAATAAGACTAAAATATATCTAACCTCTTTTTAAAAAATAAAATATATTAAATAAATACTTAAACCATAGAAATTAAATATAATAAATAAAAAACTAATTCAACCCATTAAACAAAAATATAAAATAAATGTAATTATAGAACGGTATGGTTTGGTATACCGAAAATATCGAAAAATGGTATGATAAAGGTATGTCATTTATGCCATACCGAAAAAACAGTATACCGAATTTCGGTATACCAAAAATTTCGGTACGGTAACGGTATCATTTTTTTCATACCTTAAATTTCGGTAAGGTATACGGTATGATAAAAAAATTCTGGTATACCTTACCGACCCAACCCTAGTATTTATTTATTTAATTTGAAACCTAGAAGATTAATTAACAGAAGAAATTATATACGAATTGAGGTGGAGGGGAAAGTTTCTCCATGGTAAAGAATTCCTCCACGTATAGTTTAGAATGGATGATTTTGATTGGATTTTAAGGGCGGCTTCTTTTCAAAATTGAGTGAGGCGGTGGAGACTTAATTGTTGTGTTAAATAAAAATAATGCAAGTTGTAAGAATTTTTCATTCTTTTACCATTTCCTCTCGCACAACCACCGTACCATCACTTCCATCGCACCATCTTCTTTTGCTAATTCCGGCCGCCACAGTTTGGTCCCAGCCAGACCACCAACACCATCTTTTAGCTTGTTCTTCAATGATTCTAAGGAGCTAAGGTACGACCCGTGTCGTCGAATATCGAGTGAGATATAAGCTCGTAAAGGTAGCCCGTCGGTTTACGATAATATTTCGATATAAATTTTAAATCATGCGAAACATTGATAACTCGATTCAAAACTTATATTTTCGTGATCCTTGTTTTATAGTGATCATTTTGATACGAAGAAGTTAAGGTTTTGTCGCCGGAATTCGCCGCCACCGCCGTTGGAAGTGTTCCGGTGAGAGCTTCGACTTTCATCGCTTTTTCAAGCTAGTTTCCGTGTTTTAAGGGTCGAGAAGTGTATGTTCGTGTTCTATTTTGTTATAAGAGCATGCTAGGACGATTGTTTGGTGTTGGTTGTGTTTAAATCGGGTTAAAAGCGAAGTTGCAGGCATGTTCTGAAAAACTGTTGGAGAAGGAGAAGTGTGTCGACCGACACAAATTGTGTCGATCGACACACAGCTGAAATCAACAGACCCCCGATCGACACACACCTGTCGATCGACAGAAAAGAAGATGGCAGGGGGGTCGATTCTGTATTCATGTCGATTTTGTTGGGCTGTGTCGACTGAACTCCTGTCGATCGATAGGGATTGTGTTGATCAACAGGGAAGCCCAGAGGGGAGAAATGTTGTTATATCGTATGATCTTGATCCGTTTCGAGTCATTTTTGATTTATATGTTTGATATACGCATATTTAAGCATGTTTAGAACCTGATTATATGTGGGTTTATAAAAATGAAGGTCGAGGGTTGATTGAATCGAATGAGATAAGGTTTGAAGTATGTTTTAGTATTGAAATCGAGTTGGAATTTAAGAGAGTTTGTGACTATTGGTTTTGTCGAGTTAGATGTCGGTCCTAGTTTATCCATCCTAATTGGTTGTGTACCTGATTACTGAAGGTAGGAGATAAGGAGATCAACCTCAATTTGCTCAATTAATGGGGGAAACATCAAGTTCATAAAAGCTTAACACCAGGTGGGAATTATTTCAGTATAAAATAAAATGTCTTTTCGAGCTTCATGCTCAGTTTTCGAAACGTGTGTGAAAATGATTTGCTTTAAATGACTACTATGCATAAAATGTTTTGTGCTATCATATATGTCCTCTGTTGACTATTATCAACAGGGAGTTATTTAATGAGATGAGAATCAGGTACGTTTAGTACTTGAGCTAGTCTTATTATTTGTGTTAAAGGCTAGCTACTTTTGTTTGTGAGCTTGGGTGAGACGATTGTGTACGTAAACCCTGAAAGGAAAGTAATCAAATCATTTTTATAACGATCGGGTCTCGATGTTGTGGTCCGAGACTAGTGCACTTGATGACAGTGGGTTGAGTGGTTCGTCCATTCCTAATTGTTCATCGTAACTTGGAAGTGGACCAGCTTCCAGTTACAAAATGTAAACAAATATGATATCATGTTAGATAGCACGTGCAAAATAAAATATTTTAGATAATACAGTTTCTTTCAACAAAACCCCGTGTTTATCTGTGTGAGTTGTATAACATTCATATTTAAACTGTATCTTTTAGGCATGTTTTCATTGGGTACAATTGTACTCAGCCCCTCGTGTTATTTCTAAAACAAGCAGGTAGAACAGTGAGGATGTAGAGGTGGCGGTGTAAAGTATGAAGATGGATGTGCATAGCTTTTTGAAGATCTCGCCATATGCATATCAACATCACGCTTGCACCCACTGCTCCACGCTCTGCAAATGTTTTTCCTTCCCTTGTTAAATGTTTTGAAAAATTGTCATTAAAACAACTTTACTTTTGACTATCAAACGTTTGTGAAGGCTAAACGATGTTTCAAGTTGTTTCTATTATTTATCATCAATTTTCCGATGTTTTTAAATTATTATTTGTTTGAAATTTGTCAACCACGACTGTAACGTGCCTCGTAATTGGGAAGACTAATTGAGGACATTACAGCTCTAACGAAACTGATTGTAAAAGAAAGGAAATTGGCCACATTAAAATTATCATCTAAGGAGGTCGTTTGATATTCAAAAACTGCTCAACAACAATAACATAATTGGGAGATGTTGTGGTGAAGGAGACAAGTATTATAAAAGAAATTTAAAAAAAAAAAAAAGAGAAAAATAGGAGAAGAATATAAGTTATAATAAATTATTTACTTAATTAATCTCTAATCTTATTTTGCACACCCTCCTATGAATGTAATTAGGGAGGTTAATCATGAGTAGGAGTGTGCAAAAACTGAACCGAACCGAAAAATCGATCGAACCACTAAAATTTGGTCGGTTCGGTTTGATTTTGAAAAATTCGATTTGGTCCTCGGTTGCAACAATGAAAAACCGATTTAATTCGGTTCGGTTGTCGGTTTCTTTCTCCCGGAACTGAAAGAACCGACCGACCAACCGAATATATTTATAATAAATAATAGATTAAATTATATTTAAAATAATATTTATAATATATTAATGTTTAGTAAAAGTTATAATTTAATTTCCTAATTCTACCCAGCCCGCCGCAAGTCCCCCACACTCACCCTCCCTCTCGACTAGGGCTGGCAATTTCTGACATGACACGATAGCATGACACGAACACGCACGATAAAAGCGAGCACAAACACGAACCTGTTAAGCTCAAACACGAACACGACACGAACCCATTAAGCTCAAACACGATAATGACACGACACGAAAACGACCTGACACAATAAAAATTAACCTTACTAAAATTGTCAGCTTTACACTTGGGACTAAATTTTTTTAATACGACACGATAACACGACAGGAACACGGACGATAATAACGAGCACGAACACGACACGAACCTGTTAAGCTCAAACACGAACACAACACGAACCCGTTAAGCTCAAGCACGATAATGACATGACACGATAACGACCCAACACGCACGAATTGTCAGCCCTACTCTCAACCCCTCTGATCTGCACGCCACCACCTACCACAACCCTTCGCCAACCGTCACCGGCACCGCCAACCGAGTTCAGAGCATGCAGACGCAGGCAGGCCGCTGCACGCCAGTCACCAGCACCCTGCGACTTGGTCCCCTGCTCGCTGCTCGTCCTCTTTCTCGACCGCAGCACACATGCAGACCGCCTAAGGCCCCAGCATGCCAGCACCGTGTACCCTTGGTCCCGTGCTCGTCCTCCTCCTGCTCGTTGCTCGTCCTCCTTCTCCTCCTCGCTGCTCAAATAATTTATTTAATTTCGATTGGAATCGAACCGACCGAAATCGAACCGAATTCGGTCGGTTTTATAATTTGATTCAGTTTATTCGATTCTCAGCATTTCGGTCGGTTTTCAATTGAACCGACCGAATGCTCAGCCCTAATCATGAGATTAAGTCTTTTAGACGGTCTATTCGGATTGAGATTTTTTGGACTAAAATTTCTTGTTTTAATCCTGTATTTTTATTTTTTGAGTTAATCAACTGGTTGAAGATTATAAGCTTTTTTATCACTTTATGAAAACTAAATATTTTTCTGTTACCCTACTTTTTCCTAATCGCATTTACAGTGACCAACAATGTTGTAAACATTCCACGACATTTTAGAGTCGTTCCACAACTTGATAATGCGTAATTTAATTAATTAAAGAAGTCTTCTTTTAAGAGGAAATTAAATTCATTAGATCAAAATCCTGATAAACAAGAGTACAAATCCAACTCGGGGAAAATCAAATTCTCAAATAACGGTAGAGTGTGTTACAAATAAATTAATGTTGAGAGCTACGGAACTTGCTTCCCTTTTCATGTACGATATCTTTTTAACTAGCTACAAATAAAGCACTGTTGTGAGTTAGGGAATCTGTCTTTCTAACTATGTGTGAGAAAAAGATGCAAATGTATTACAAATTATTGAGACTTTTTCAAATATATTGCAAATTATTATACGTATTCTTGAATAAATGCTCAAACTATCAATTTTGTTTCTAATGTATGATAAGAGTGAAAATGTGATGACGAAAGTTGATGTTTCGGTGAAAATATCAAATGAAACGACGATGTTTTGAATAGGTGTACATTATTTGCATAATTCTTACTATATACTTTATCTAAGAATAAAAATTCAATTTAAGAGCATCTCATACATTATTTTAAACCTAAAATTAGAGATACGTAGGTGAAATGGTCAGCAAAGACAAGCAACTATGGAGACCATAATCTATTATATATACTAAAAGAGTTACGTAGTTTTCCGTTAAGAAATGTCTCATCAAAATCAAAAGATCATTATATCTTTAAAGCACAATGTTATTACTATTTAATTTAAAATACTCCCTCCGCTCCTAAACATTTTTCATGTTTCTAAATGACACAGATATCAACGCGGGTAGAGATAGAGAAAATTAGTATTTTATTAGTAAGTGTGTATTAACTTTCCATTTTAGGAAATAGGACAATAGTTTGGGACATGCGAAAAAGGAAAACAAGACAATTGTTTCGGGACAGAGGGAGTACTATTTTATAAATAAGATATTCAGTATATGATCCAACACTAAATATCTTTAAAATAAGACTTAATTAGACTTAATATTTTATATTTTTTTTTATCTTAAATAGCATTTATAATAGTTAAATTATAGGTATATATATCATTTGTGTAAATAACTCATCTATATAAAAGAGTTATATTTATTTTTTGGAAAAATTAATAATAATTTAATTATCTTACCCAACTAAATAAAATCAAAGATTTTGTTCTTAAAATAAGCTGGTCTGCCGGGCCAACACATTTAGCCAAGTTTTTTGGTTAAATGTTCTTTGTTCAAACCCTGATGTTTAGCTCAATTATTCTGATCTACTTGCAAATTTTGGGTTACATTAAATCCCTTCATATTAGGAATGTAAAAATTATGCTCGGGAGTAAATTTAGTTATTTCTCATAAAGGGATAACACACAAGATTATACAAATTTTCCAGCTTAGTTGGGTAAATTATATTTTGGCGATATATATATATGTAAAAATTGAAATTTGAGATTATATGTATTTTAGGGAAATTATAACCCTAACTTTTTGGAATATTCAGACCTCTCTATATTTTGAGCCTTCGTGTGTATATATGGAAATTGAACCAATCAATGGACTTTATGCTCGGCTCAATAATGCATTTTTCAAAGGTTGTAAGTGTAACATCTTGTATTTTATCTAAATAAAACTTCAGAATTTTTGTAGTAATGTATTCTTGATTCAAATGATTATTTTTTATCGTACACACATATTCGATTGAATGATTATGAGCAATCATATTGCATGCAAGCCCTGCAAGATTATTTCGAAATTTTTAAGCTAACATTTATGAATAATAAATATCGGAATTTTATTGATATATCGGAATAGTGTGAATTCGATAAACTCGTATCGTGGAATGAGTATTGGTAGAGAATTATTGCCAATGACATTTGAGTTTGGCGTCACATCTGAAAAAGCAAAAGATATCTTATTACCATAAATGATAATTTCTATTTTCTACTTCATTCCTCATACCATAAGTAGTATGGTCAAAACCACCACATTATCCAACATGTAATCCTTTTCCACTCCATTATTCTTTGGATAAACCTATTTATCAATTTATTTAAAAAAAATTTAATTAATTAAACTTGGCCACCAAGTTTTATCTTCAAATTAAGTGTTGAAGATTATTTCATTTCCCCATTTTCTTCACTTGGGCGCCGAAATAGAGAGGGAGAGAAAGTGTGAGTTCTTCAACTTGCTCTTCATTTTTGGAGGCTTGAACCATCCATTATCGGCAAGATCGAAGTCACCTAGACTCGTTTATGTGATCCATGGTTGAAGGTGAGCTCTAGAAACCTAGTTAAGCTCTCCTAAATCTTAAGAATATTTAAGAAACCTTACTATTTTTCTTATTCCTATTTTCCACAATGAACTAAGGAGAGGGACCAACGAAATCAAGGGCTAAGGTTACAAACCATTTTGGAAGCAAGAGATTTGATCAAAGGACTAGAAGGGTGAGTTCTTGGAACCTTGGAATATTATAAGTGGTTAAACATGTTATAAGACCTAGCTTGGATTATGCCTAGTAGCATGACTAAGATTATGAATATTTGAGCATGTTATGAAAAAGAGACCATTAAACATGCATTTTGTGATTGATAAGCTTAAGCATGTACATTATTGACTAAGAAGCTTGAGCATGAAAACAAGTATTAAGCTAAAGCATAATTATATCAAAGTTAGATTCCTAGCTTGTTAAACATGGAGTATGCTTTTAGGCATTCTAAGTTGATGGATCATATAAGATATATGTATATTAATGCAATTGGAGAGTTTAAGAAATGAGATTTGATCTTAGGAGCATGATAAGTTTATTTAGTTATTAAAGCATGTTAATGATTGATATAAACAAGGAAAATATGCCTAAGTATGTATGATAATGATTGAGAGACTTGAGCATGTTTATGTTGAGCTATGCATAGAGAGGTTAATGATGAGCTTGTTAAATGTACATATATGTTAAGTTGAGCATGAAGAACCCCCGATTCCAAACTTTTGATGATTAGGGCGTCGTAATCTCTTTATTAATCCATCCCTTATAATTTTGGACCTTTGAAATACTTAAAATCATGTTAAACTATATAAAAATGAGCTCGGATAACCATATCAACCAAAATGTTCATTTCAGGCCGAAGAGGGAGAACCCTTTGTTTCGGTCGACACAAAAGCATGTCGATCGATGTCGGCCAGCATTTGCGTCGATCGACACGCCCATTTTCAGCCAAGGTCATCCAGCATTCGTATCACCTAACACCTTCCTTCGTCAATCGATGGAGATGCCCCGACGATCGATACCTCCTATGTCGATCAACATGCCTCCGGTCGACACCCTTCCCGTCAAGCCCCTGCATCACCTAACATTGTTTTCCGTTGATGGATGCGTTGACCGACGTCCCTTGTGTCGGTCAACATAGTTTGTTCCCCATTTATTAATTGTTATCCGATTACCTAACTCGTATCACTTTCTTTCAAACCCTCGATCCTTTGTTGATTAATTACCCTCGATAAATTGTTTACAGTAATTGATTATTCTAACTCGAAGCGAGTGTGGGCCGATCTTCAAATTTTGTTTTGATTCCAAATTCTTGAACTTAATTCATTTCCTCTCAAATACAAGTTCGTTCCTTGTACCTTCTTTGAATCGTAACAAACTTGCCAAGAAATTGACATTTCTCTTATTTATCTCTTCATTAAATGATTTGATCAACCTAAATTGATGATAGAATTGTTTTGGTTCATGAACCTTGCTGAGTTCAAATCTATTTCTTTGCTTGTCTCTTTTTTAGTACCTCATTAGTTCAAAGAACTTGAACCTTTTTCCAATCCTCGTCCGAAAGTCCGTAAGCTCGAATCTAAAATGAAATAAAAAGAGTAACTTTAATTTATCAAAGAAAATGCTCACGTATCGTCTCTCGCCAATGTTTATTGACCCAAGTTTGGGATTTAAGAAGAAATGCTCATTCGGTATGAAATACCAGTTGTCTTATAGCACTTATTATTTCCTTAGGAAATCCCGAAGCTTGATCAGATGCAGCACTGAAAGGACGCACCGCACTTGTCTAATGTGGACACTATTTTCAATAAAATACGAACGCATAACTATTTTGATTTTTTAGCTTCAAGCTGAAGTGATGAAATGAAAAGACATGTTTTTGTTTTAAAGCTTACGTCACCTGAAATGTTTTTCTATCTGTCCTCTAAGCTGGAGAATATCCACTTAGGGAAGAGCATGTTTAATTTATAACGATTGTGTTCTAGTATTGAAAGAGATGTCAGCGACTAGTGCACTATTGATGCCGGTCGTTAAGGTAGCACCTTAACCTGAATATACTTCGTGACCGGTGTAGGCGGCCACCTCCCAGATCACACTTATTAATAGATAGAATAACTTGTGAAATGTAAATGATTGTAGTCTAATAAAAAATATTTTGGCTTGATGGGAGGATTTTTCTAAAGTAAAACCCCATGCATTGTCGTTATTTAAAGGCATGACATTCAATCGTCTATTATATACTTTTGAGCATTTGTCCGGTGGGTACCTTCAAGTACTCAGCCCTGTATATTCTTTCTAAAATATGCAGGTTGACGGTGGTGACGATGGCGAACGAGATTGTTGGCCAGAACCTCTATCCTTTGTAATAGTTAGGATTGGAGGGTGCATCTTCACATGTACTCATCCTCTAAAATTTTTTGCTGCTAGCAAAATTCTTACTTTAAATATTTGCTTTTGTCGTAATGAACTTAACATCATGTCTTCTGAAGAGTCTCGATCCCTCTTCAGAGAGGCGCCTTTTGATCATCATTGTGTTTGGATATTTTATTATGTCTATATTCATGCTACCCACTTTCCCAAACAATGTGTCATGTATTTCTTCTCGATGCGCCTCATAAATTATACTTTATTCAAATCGGAATGTGATAATATATGTGGATCAAATCTTCTACTCTTTGGTGGTTCTACACTTAATACATTCGCTAATTTTAATAATTCTTTTTATGAAAAAAAAAATTTATTTAGTGTATAATATATTCTTTAATTATGTTTACAAACAAAATAGTATAAGAATTTATAATAAATAATTATCCTGATTATAAATTAATGAAATGTAATAATTAAATATTAATAATCGTTATGTATCTTGGATGGAGTCAAACCGTATGTTGAACTTATAAATTTAATTAAAATTATAAGAAATAAAAATGAATAAATGTAATAATAAAATACGAATGGTGGTAAAAGATGAGTTGCTGGCTTTCATAAATTCTATATTCACGTGCGTATTGAAATCTGCACGAAATCCGGAATGCAAATTGATAATCCTTCAATTAGTTTTCAGTTTCCACGTGATCGATGTCCTTCACATCTGTTCATTTTTATTCATTTTGTTCAAATAAAATACTCCTCTCTCCGTCCCACTTAAATTATTACCTATATTAAATTGGGTGTCCCAACCGAATTATCATATTTATAAAAATGACAATTTTTCACACTCAACAGTAAAATATTAGTTCCACTAACTCATTCTACACTCACAATTCTTAATTTCCGTACCGAAAAAAAATGTGACATTTGGCACGGGACGGAAGCAGTATTAATTTTTTGGAATTTTATCAATTCAGGATCCGAAAGATAGTTTAATTATCAATTGAGGACCCGAAAGATTAATTAGCAATTCTAGACTTGAAAGATCACAAAAAAAACTCAATTCAGATCTGAAAGATCATAGAATTCTCAATCCAGGACCTCAATATCAAGTCCTGGATTGAAAATTATTTCATTTTTCTAATCCTCAATTGACAAATCATCATTTGGGTCCTGAATCGATAATTCTCCTAGTTTTTTACAACAAAGCAATTAAAGGTGGAAATATTTTAGACTTTATCCCCGTAGATATGATTGTACAAGACTTTCAATAGGTTTGTGCTTGACCTATTATATAATTTTATATAAATCTAGATATGATCCCTTTAGTTATATAGAACACGCTTTTAGCCTACTTAAAAATTTATCTAAGCTCAATCAATAATTTAAAATATGTTTTCATTACTAAACTATTAATAAATTATTTAAGTTATAAATCAAATATACATGATCATTTATATAATAATCTAATAAAAAATGTCTTATTTAATATATTATTTTCAATTTTAAAATATAAACTCAGTATTTAGTTTTAAATAATAAATATATTTAATAATTATATATAATATATTATGTAAGTAGGTTAGTTTATGAACTTAAAAAGTCTGATTTAAAATCTAAATTTGAGTATATTTAATCATATAGATTTTTTTAAATAGGTCGGGCCTTAAATAGGCTAGACATTAGCCCTTGTGAGTAATTTGATCTATTTCTACTCTTAAAAGTTATTCTTTTTTTTTTAAAGAGAAATGTAATATTTTGTCCGTTAACTATTAATCTAGTTGTAACTTCATGAAGATCTAATTTTTTTTTTAAGCATGTATAAATCACTTTGTTAGGAATTACGGTGTATTTTACTTTTTTTTAAATTTTGTTTTGATATGTCTAACCAATAAGTTGTTAGTTTAAAGGTATATAACTGACAGTTTCTAACTTTAAGAATAGTTCAAAACTTGTAAAGTCTTCCATAAGTTTATCGAGTTGCAATAGGAGCTTGCTATCTCACAAGTTTGGATCTCGGTGCCAGCAACAATGATATTGCAGAAAAGTCTGGGACCTGGCAAGTTATCAGTTGCGACCAAGTTCCAGACGGACTAGGCGAGTGAACATACAGTCGGTGGACAGAAGAGCTACCCGCGACTGCGACAGATCGTGTTACATCACCTGTAACTGATTCTAGTGTATTCCAACCCGTGAGGTTAAAGAGTCGTAGAACATTTGGCTCTTAACTACTACAAAATTCTTGTGTCTTTATCTGATTTATTGTTTTATGCTTTCATTTTGAAACCCAATAAATTGCTAAGTTGTTGGTGTATATTTTGTGAAATCGAGAAAGTAAAGTTTTGACTGATTTTAACAAGTTTTAATAATCAGAACTGATAAGGAACAGTCATTTATGTGCTCTGAACAAGTAAAATATTTTCACTATGTATTTAACCCTCTGATTTAGGATCAATTAGGGGTGAACATGGTTTGGCCGGGGGTGAACATGGTTTGGCCGAAACCGGCCAAACCGGCCGAACCGAATTGATTTGGCCGGTTCAAAAACTAAAGATTTTGGCCGGACCGAACCGTATTTTTAAATCGTATAATTTGGTTTGGCAGACGGTTTGTGGTAGGAAACCGGCCGTTTGGGCCAGACCGGACCGTTTTTATAATATCATTTAAATTATATATTATATCAAATTATAATATAAGACAATCAATATTTCTCACGATATTTAATATAGTATTTCAATCTTTGTTGTGTTCATCAAATGATTACAATGATCAAGTTACTTTTCGATTTCAAATTTTGTCTGACAATCTAAACATGGACATATAATATTGAATAATACCACTTATACTAAGGCTAATTGTATTTATTGATTAAATAATTTATGAGCTCTTTTTGGCAATAATATTATAGAATAAGGAACTTCTTCAATTGATCATGTTGTTGCAATCCTTAAAGTATTTTTGTAGATATTTGAATTATTTATTTTCACAAAATAAAATCGTTCAAAAATAAGAAATGTTCGATATTTCGACTATAATTATTGAATTGACATTTCAAACCGTCAAACCGGCCGAACCAAACCATTTTAAAATAGTTTGGCCGGTTTGGTTTAGAATATTAATTTGGCCGATTTGATTTGGAATATTTTCAAATTGCACTTATTGATTTGGTCGATACTTCACCCCTCAAATCGGCCAAATCAGATCATGTACAGCCCTAAGATCAATACACTTTAATATCATTACGAAGTAAAAAGGAAAATATGTTGCCATTAGTTTTAAAGCGTAATAATTAAAGTATTTTAGTTATGATTAATTAATTATGGCTCACCATATGAGACATGGTGCATTTCAATTAACTATCGAAATTCAATCATTTTTTTCAAAAGTAACTCAACATTTATATATACTAATTCTGTTGGAGTAGTCTCAATATAACTCGAGGAAGTAGTTCGAGTGGGTCGAGGAGACTAGTCCGGTAAAGTGGGTCGAGCAGGAACTCGATAAGCTGTTCGAGATGGATAGATATGAAAAAGATATGGTGTATATCTTGTTTCCTTGTTGAACAAGATTTATCCTAATCAGTATTAGATTTGGATATGAATAAATTTATTTTAGATAGATTTAAGTTTAGATATATCTTACCATATCTAGATTTTATATTCCTTATGTATTTAGGAATATCTCCCTATATATACCCCTGCTCCCCACCAATTGTAATTGTCATACTTTGTATTTTCTTCACCATAATAATATCATCACCAAGGAGGCTTGAAGAGTGGACGTAGAGCTTACGCTCGAACCACTATAATTCTTTGTGTCATTTATTTTTTGTTAGTTATTTGTGTCTGCAATCGCTTCAATTCACAACAAATTGGAGCGGTGAACGTGGATAGAGAAGGATTGCGATGGGTTCAGCCATGTTCGAGGTGGAGCGCTTCACGGGATCAAATGATTTCAGTTTGTGGAAGTTGAAGATGCAAGCGTTGTTTGTGCAGCAAGGCTTGGACGGTGCCTTGAAGGGAGAGGCTGGGTTACCTGACACGATGACGGAGCAACAGAAGAAAAATACACTGGCGAATTCGCACAGTGCGTTGATTCTGAGTCTCAGAGATACGGTGTTGAGGAAGGTGTTGAAGGAGAAAACGGCAGCGGAAGTATGGACCAAACTGGAATCCTTATATATGATGAAGTCCCTAGCGAATCGGCTCTATATTAAATAGTCGTTGTATTCATTTAAGATGCAAGAAGGAAGACCGATCAACGAGCAGCTCGACGAGTTCAATAAGTTGATCCTCGATCTGGAAAATATCGATGTGGCGATAGGTGATGAGGATTAGGCGTTGATGTTGTTGAGTGCGCTGCCAAAGAGTTATTCGAATTTCAAGGAAGCCTTAATGTGTGGAAGAGAGTCATTGACCATGGATGAGGTTCAGTCTGCTCTAAGTTCGAAGGAGTTAAATGAGAAAAATGAGGAGCGAGAGAACTCTCATGGAGAAGGCTTGGTGGCTAGAGTGGCTCAAGGAAGACCGGAGATGAGGAATTTCAACAGGGAAAATTCATGGTCGAGGTCGAGGACAAAGCCAGGATCACAGCCAAAGGTCAAGTGCTTTCTCTGCCAAAAGAAGGGACATATCAAAAGAGATTGTCCAGAGAGGCAGACGAAGCAGGAGCAGAAGCAACAGGCGGATGTAGCAGTTGCTAAGCAAGAATATGACTCTGGAGAGGCATTGGTAATTTTGAATGAGCGCTCGGAGAGGGAATGGATATTGGATTCAGGTTGCACATTCCACATGACACCTAATAAGTCATGGCTCGAAGGGTTCGAGGAGCAGAAGAACTCGAGTGTTCTTCTGGGTAACAATAAACCATGCAAGGTGGTTGGAATGGGTTCGGTGAGGATTAAGATGCACGATAATACAGAAAGAGTACTTCGAGGTGTAAGGTATGTTCCTGAGCTTAAGAGAAATTTGATCTCTTTGGGGATGCTTGAAGAACTGGGTTACACGATCGAGGTGGAAGCTGGGACTCTGAAGGTGTGCAAAGGATCCCTAGTCTTGATGAAAGGAGCTCGAAGGAATGGTATTTACACTCTGATGGGGATCACGGTGATCGGGGAGGCTTAGATAGTGACAATTGACAAGTCAGTAATATGGCACAGGTGACTCGGTCACGTTAGTGAGAGGGGGTTGCAGGAGTTATCGAAGCAAGATCTATTGCTCGGGGATAATATTAGAGAGTTGGATTTCTGTGAGAATTGCATCTATAGAAAATCTCACCGGGTAAAGTTCGGAGTAGGTCGACAGAGAGTTTGAGGAACTCTGGACTACATCCACTCAGATTTGTGGGGACCTTCAAGGGTCAGTTCGAATGGAGGAGAGGTACTTCATGAGCCTCATTGATGATCACTCAAGGAAGGTGTGGGTCTACATCTTGAAGAATAAGAGTGATGCTTTGGAGACCTTCAAGAAGTGGAAAGTGTTGATCGAAAATCAGACTGGAAGGAAGGTGAAGAGGCTGCGAACTGACAATAGTCTTCAGTATTGCTCGAAGGAGTTCGAGATGTACTGCTCGAAGCACGGTATTGCGAGGCACAAGACAGTGGCTGGAACACCTCAGCAGAACGGATTGGCGGAGAGGTACAATCAGACGTTGCTGGAAAGAACGAGGTGCATGCTGTTCGGTGCAAAGTTACCCAAGTCATTCTGGGCAGAAGCAGTGACTACTGCAGCTTATTTGATCAACTGGTGCCCCTCGACTGCACTAGGTTTCAAGACACAGGAAGAAATATGGTCTGGTCATCCTCCGGATTTTAGCAACCTTAGAGCTTTTGGTTGCGTGACTTATGCGAACATCAAAGGAGATAAGCTTGGGAGGAGGGCATTGAAATGCATATTCATTGGGTACCCCGAAGGAGTGAAAGGGTACAAGTTATGGTGTCTCGAGCCGGATATAAGAAAGTGCATCATTAGTAGGGATGTGGTGTTCAAGGAGGAGCTGGTAGGAGATCTGGATAAAAGGGCGAAGGAACGGGAAAATATTCTTGAGAAACAAAGTGGTGCTTCGGAGAAATAGTCTAACAAGGTCGAAGGAAATAGATCGGTTGCTGAGATTGAGGTGGAGCCGACCAGTGGGTCGAAGAGTGCACCTCAAGTGGATGGCGAGATCGAGGTGGTTCGAGGGTCAGGTGCGCTTCAAGATTATAATCTCACGAGAGATAGGGAGCGCAGGCAGATAAGACCTCCCACTCATTTCGGATATGCTGATGTGGTAGCATATACCTTCGTTATGGCGGAAGAGGTAGAGCTGGATAATACTGAGCCGAAGAGCTATACCGAAGCCATAAGTTGTAAGGAGAGGCTCAAGTGGCTCGATGCCATGAAGGAGGAGATGGACTCCTTGAAGAAGAATAACACCTGGGGGTTGGTGGATAAGCCGGGGGAGAAGCAATCGATAGTTACCTGTAAGTGGATCTTCAAGAAGAAACAAGAGGTTTCTGGGGTTAGATTCAAGACTAGACTAGTTGCTCGAGGCTTCACACAATGGGGAGGTGTGGATTATGGCGAGGTGTTTGCGCCAGTGGTGAAACAAAGGTCTATAAGGCTGATATTGTCGTTGGTTGCTCGTTAGACAATGGAGTTGGAGCAATTGGATGTGAAGACCGCATTTCTGTACGGAAAGCTGGAGGAAAGGATCCTTATGGTGCAGCCCAAGGAATTCGAGGAAGCTAGCAGTGGGGAGAAGGTGTGTCTTCTCAAGAAGTCATTGTATGGATTGAAGCAATCTCCAAGGCAGTGGAATAGGCGGTTCGACAAGTTTATGGTTCAGCAGGACTTTGTTCGATGCAAACATGACCCATGTGTGTATTTTCGAGGTGAAAATATGGAAACTCAAATTTATCTACTGCTGTATGTATATGATATGCTGATTGCGAGTCGAGATAAGCAAGGGATAGCCGAACTAAAGGAAGCTCTGAGTTAGGAGTTTGAGAAGAAGGATCTCGGTTGTGCTCGAAGGATTCTGGGTATGGAAATAGTTCGAGACAGGGCTCGAAGAAGACTCACGTTATCTCAAGAGGGATACTTGATGAAAGTTCTTGAGAGGCATGGAATGAAGGATGTAAAGCATGTGCTCACTCCGTTAGCAGCTCATTTCAAGTTGAGTGCTGCTGGGAAACTCGACGAGGAGGAACGGGAGCTTATGAGAGGTGTTCCTTATGCGAGCATTGTCGGTTCAATAATGTATGCTATGGTCTGTACGAGACCGGATCTTGCTTATGCTCTCAGCATGGTTAGTAGGTTCATGGCCAAACCTAGGAAAAAGCATTGGCAGCTCTGAAGTGGGTCCTCAGGTACGTTCGAGGGACAGTTGGAAAGGGTCTAGTCTTCGAGGATGATGGTTCGAGCTTGAGGTTCCCAGTCGAAGGGTTTGTAGACTCAGATTATGCAGGATGTATGGATTCAAGGAAGTCATTGACGGGTTTTGTGTTTACATCGTATGAAACGTCGATTAGTTGGAGAGCAAGTTTGTAGAGGGTATTTGCCTTATCTTCGACGGAGGCAGAGTACATTGCCTTGACCGAAGCGATTAAGGAAGGTCTGTGGTTGCTCGGGTTCATGAACAAACTAGGGATTGATCAAGGAAAGATGAAGGTTTCTTGTGATAATCAAGGTGCTTTGTGATGGGTTTTGTATACTGAAAGCATTTATTACAATGAGTACACAACGGTTTATTTCTCCTATCTGTTAACAATCTTACATGTATGAACAATGGTATCCTCTTGTCTCACCGATAGGGACGATCATACGGCGTGTTGTAGATCGCAGAAGACAGTATGATCACTTGACCTAGTGAGACATAAACTTGATCACAGCTGAGACAGCGTATGAGGATACGTCTATCCGGATGGCTGCGGCATTGTCGGAATAAGTAGTCTGTCTTGGTTAGTTGACATGCTGGTACGCAGAGGTGGCGTATTGATGGAACGCAGTGAGATGTATTCGTCTGTCTGACATCAGCGAATACAAGATCTCGTTATATTGATTGAGTCCAAACCCTAACGAAGGTTCAGGGGTTTGCACGGGTTGACTGTTGCTTTGACTTGCCATGGTGGAGAGCCTAAGTAACGTGCTCGTATATCCACATTTTGGGTAACAGCAGTTCGTGAAGTACCGCCTGAGACTGGACTTAGGTAACCATATCCGAGTAATAGGATAGGGACATTCCCTGAGGAGCTCAATAACATTCATCGTGCCAAAGTCCTGCAGGCTGATTAAGTTTAGGCACGAGTGATAAGGTTTGAGTGGTACTACTCAGGAATTATAACATATTAATTACTTGTAGTTAGAGCTTGTCAGAGGCTCCGATTAATTAATGGATGTCCGGTAACCTTAAATATGGGGATTCTCAATTAATGCAGCTCGTTCTCATAACGTGGTAATAAAGGGGTAGGTCAGTATTAATTCTGTGGTGAAAAAGAATTAATATTAATTAATTAATTGTGTCCTGGGTTGTGGACATGGGAATTAATTAATTATAGGCCCACTTTATTATTTGCAATAGGTCCCAGGACTGACCCAATTAAATATGCTGAATTGAGCCCAAAATGGCCCATTAGGGTTTCCAACCCTAGGTCTATAAATAGACAGCGCTCTCTCATAAGTCATAACACAGTTGAAACACACTAAACCCTAGAGAGAGAGGAGGCGCCGTTTTTGGTAGAGAGGGAGGAGAATTCTGATTCTGGTCCTGCTCAGAATATAGATCTACGGAGTCCTCACCAGTAGTAGATCTGAACAGCATTGGGACACAGCCCTGAAGATCTGATCTGGAGAACAGATTTCTTTCTTCTTATCTTTATTTCTTTTTTGAATTTATTCTTAGAAATTAGATCTCTAATTTCTACTTCCGCAGATTAATTCGAATCGCGTGGTTGAATTGAGATATGGAATTCAAACGCGAAAGATCGTTTCAGACTCGACGGAGTTACGGTAAACCCTAAATCCACAATTCTTTGTATTAAATTCATAGGAGCATGCTAGGTTTTTGAGAATTTTAATTATGTGCAATAACCATAAATCGATCCGGTTCAGTTTGGTTTTGGTGATTCGGTTCACGTAAAAACCCAACAATTAGTATCAGAGCCAGGTTTCTGATTTATGGCTCGATTGTTCATAATTAAATTTGATATGCATGTATGAGTTTATTGTTTTGTGGATGTTTGGTTTTTGTTCCTCGTGGCAACCCGTTGATTCAGCCCGCGGTGGTTTATCCATGTAGGGCTGAATTGTTTTTGTAAAATAACGAGAAAATCCATGATTAGTATAAATATGAAAATTGTAATTAGAATAGTTTTTCTGTAATTTTTCAAATTTAATTTGGACGGGTCGAGGACGAAGAACGAAGACGGAACCGACGAAGGGCGGTGCACGGCGGCGGCAGGAGGCCGCGCGCGCGTGCACGGCGGACGGCGGCGGCGGCGCGACAGGCGCACGGCGCGCGCGAGCAGCACCCACAGCACACGGCCTGCGCGTGAGCGAGGCAGCGCCGGCACGACAGCAGCGCGCGTTGGGCGCGGCGCTGGCCGGTGGCTGGCCTGGCGGCGGCAGCTTTGGCTGTCGTCGGCTGCTGTTGTCCCATCGCGGTGGCTCGTGTTTTGGTGGTTTGCACAATCCTGTGTAAACCGTAGGGTTTGCATTAGGGTTAGGGCAAATCATCAGATCACAAAGGCCTAAAAATCCAAAAGATTTGGTTTATCCAGATTTGAAGGCCCTTGAAGATTTGGAAGATTTGAAAAGATTTGGATTTATCCAAATTAATTCAAAATTCAAATTTGTAATAGATAGATATTATTTTCTATTTTGTGGCCACGAGGAATTTTTATTTGCCTTAATTATCCTCGTATGATATGTGATTTATTTATGTGCGCAATTTAAGCATGTTTAGATAATAGGAAAAGCATGTTTTACTGCTTTTATTATTTACAGCTTTTCAAGCATGCTTATGTGATTAATTTCTTTTGTTGGATTATATTTTGGGAATTTTTGGGCTTGTTTAATTACATGCAAAAATTTGGAAATTATAATAACAAGGAAATTATGTGTGCGCATAAAGAAACCTTTTAAAAGAAAAATACTAAGCAGATTTTTTAATTAAAATCAATAGACCTCCACAAAGCGGTCCTAGGCTGTAAGTGTATCTCTCGTTCTAGTAAACGTCTACGAGTGTAGCTTGCTAGTTGCCGGAGGTGCATGGGTACGGTTGTTGGGATTTCTAGACAAACAATTTAAATCATGTGAATAGTGGGAGGGCTTTGCGTAAACGTCTACGAGTGTAGCTTGCGTAGACCTCTTTCACAAGTATTCTAGGATTGATTTAAATTATAGATAACAAAAGCTTTTAGGGTTGTGAGGTATGGTTACGTGCCATGCTAGACTGTCTCTTTTGGCCGGAGTTAAATTTGTGGTTAATTGCTTAGAAGCATCTTAGAATATAATGCAAGAATTGCATCCCTGTTCTTGAGAGATGGCTTGGTCTAAGGTTTTCACTAATTATTAATTTCTAGTGTCAAAAGCATCCTGACATGGTAGTGAAATTAAATGGATTGGGGCTTAAAACCCGCAGTTCTGGTTGAGGGTGACATCATAAACGCCTACGAGTGTAGCTTGCGGTGGGAACTCTTGGGCTATTAGTGGAAAACATTTGTATTTGATTTATTAAAAGGTTTTCAATGCATTTGTTTTCGAAGTTCAACATGTTTGTTCTTATTTAAGATTCTTTATTGTTTCAGATATGTCTATGTCTACTGTCGATCTTATACTTGCTCTCAATCCTCTAACTGGTCCGAACTGCCATGAATGGAGTTTCTGCATCAAACACATCCTTTATCTGAAAAATCAAGCACATGTTCTTTACATGGATCCACTGTTGCGTTCTCAAAGAGGAGTGTGCGAACTTGAGCTTGAATTCTATGACAGATGGGAGGATGCTGATGAGTTTTCTTCTGGCTCATCATGGGTTCCCTGTGTAGAGAATTAAGGCATAAGTATGAACACCTCGAAAGGGCTGGAGAGCTTTGGAAGGAACTCTCGACGGCCTTTGGCAAAGTGGAGCGAACTATTAACTGTAAGCTTGTGCACAATCTTGTGTGCAAGAAGATGGTTGAGGATAGTTCAGTGACTACGCACATGATGTCTGTGATTGATCTCATGAGATAGTTTACTGTGCGGGGTGGTAATATCAGTGCGCAAGGCGAGATTGATATTATCTTGAATTCTCTTCCGGAATCTTATCATGACTTTAAGGTAGTTGCTGCTGCAAAGGGAGAGTATGCTCTGCATGAGCTGCTTGAGGATCTTGTAGTGGAGCAGTCTACCATGCGAGCACGGAAACCTGTTCTGTCTGGTTCTAGTACTGGTTCGACAACCTCTAAGGTTGGAGACGATGGTGCTGAGAGCAAGTACAGGAAAACAGGCAGTGATAGCAAGTCTAGGAAGGGGAAGAGAGCCAAGGTCACTCCAAAGAAGAACGAGTGTGCTGGATACGAAAAGGTGGATTGTCCGAATGCTAAAGGACAAGGTACATCATTTGCATTTGTAACGAAAACATGTTTAGCATCGGTTTCTACTCATTCGTGGGTAGTGGATACTGGAGCTACTGATCATGTTTGTTACATTTTGCAGGGGTTCACACCGAGGAGGGTGCTGAAGAATGACGAGGTTACCATCTCGATGGGGAACGCAGCACAAGTGAGTGCAGCTGCCATTGGAGATTTCACCTTGTACTTTGATGATTCTGTTTTAACATTGAGAGATGTTTTGTACGTGCCGGATTTTTGGCGAAACCTTATTTCAGTTTCCAAACTTTATGTTGATGGATATTCAGTTATTTTTTATATTGGTGTTTCTATCGTTGGTAATAACGGTGTTATCTGCCGTGGGATGCTGAATAATTCTCTCTATGTTGTTAATTGTAATCATAAGTCTTCCGCAAGTATTGCATGTAATTCATCCGTAATTGATAATCCTAGGAAGAGAAAACTTACTTCTTCTGATGAGGATCTTACATATCTCTGGCACTTGAGACTGGGTCACATCAGCTTGAAGCGGATTCAAAGACTTGCAGATGACGGTACATTGGACCTAGTCCGGGCTGTACCTTATCAAGTCTGCGAATCCTGCATCGAGGGCAAGATGTCAACTAGGCCTTTCTAGGCTAGTCAGTCTCGAGCAGAGGAAGTGTTGGAATTGATCCATTCTGACTTATGTGGACCGATGTCCACGCAGGCTCGTGGAGGGTACGAGCACTTCATCACTTTCATTGACGATTACTCAAGGTACGAATACGTTTACCTGCTTCGCTACAAGTCTGAATGCTTTGAGAAATTCAAAGAGTTCAAGGCTGAGGTAGAAAAAAAGGTCGGGAAAACTATCAAGTCACTGCGATCTGACCGCGGTGGCGAATACCTCGGTAACGAGTTCCTGCAATATTTGTCAGAAAATGGGATTACATCCCAGTGGACTGCACCGGGTACTCCCCAGCAAAACGGTGTAGCTGAAAGAAGAAATAGGACTCTTCTAGAGATGGTAAGATCAATGATGAGTTATGCAAACTTACCAATTTCGTTTTGGGGTTACGCATTGGAAACAGCAGCTTACGTGCTTAATGTGGTGCCTTCTAAATCAGCTCCTAAGACACCTTCTGAGCTCTTCCTTGGTCGCAAACCTAGTTTGTGCAAGTTTAGAGTATGGGGCTGTCCGGCACACGTACTGTCGAAGGAACCTGAGAAGTTAGAAAGCAGGTCAAAAGTAATGTTGTTCATAGGGTATCCCAGGCAAACGAAAGGTGGTTACTTTTACTGTCCTGAGAGTCAAAGAGTTGTTGTTAGCACCAACGCTAGATTCTTGGAGGACGAGTATGTGAGTAATCACATGTCAATGAGTGATATCGTTCTTCAAGAAATTGAGAACGAGAATGCAATTCCAAGGGAAGGGGAACGTGTAGATGTGGGTGCTCCTGTGAGAGGTAGAGCACCACAGACACGTTCTTCAGTGCAAGGTGCAGGACCACAAGTCACTGCACCTACTACTGACACGGCACCGATGCCTCGTCGCAGTGGGAGAGTTATTTTCCAGCCGAAAAGGTACATGTTCGTGGGTGAGTCTTCGGTCTTGAGCCTAGAAGACGGACATGAGGACTCAGACCCACTGACTTACGAAGAGGCAGTGCAAGACAAGGATGTTGCCAAATGGCATGTCGCCATGGATTCTGAAATTGAACCCATAACTGCTATGGATGTATACCAGAAGACTGATTTGCTGGATGGCTTTAGGGCCATAGGGTGCAAATGGGTATACAAAAGAAAGAAAGGGGCGGATGGAAAGATCACGGCTTTTAAAGCCAGGCTGGTGGCAAAGGGTTATAGTCAGAAAGAGGGCATTGACTATGACGAAACCTTTTCACCCGTAGCCATGCTCAAATCCATCCGGATACTCCTTGCCATAGTTGCGCATATGGACCTCGAGATCTGGCAGATGGATGTCAAAACCGCTTTTCTAAGGTAGGGACATCTACATGCAGCAACCCGAGGGTTACATAAGCAAAGGGGAAGAACATCTTGTCTGGAAGCTTAGGAAGTCCTTGTATGGACTTAATCAGGCTTCAAGGTCGTGGAACTTACGTTTCAACGATGTGATTAAATCCTATGGATTTGCAAAGTTGGAAAATGAAAGTTGTGTTTACCGACTTTGTGTCAGTGGGAGCGTGGTCTTCCTTGCACTATACGTTGATGACATACTCCTATTTGGAAACAACGAGGGAGTGATGTCCGAAATCAAGGTTTGGTTATCCGAACAGTTCCAAATGAAGGATCTGGGAGAAGCTGGCTACATTCTTGGGATTAAGGTCTTACGAGATCGTAAGAGAAGAATGTTGAGCTTATCCCAGGCATCCTATGTGGATACTGTGATAGCCTGGTTCAGCATGCAACTCGCCAAGAAAGGCTTGCTACCTTTCAGACATGGCGTTCGTCTTTCTGGTGGGCAGTGTCCTCAAACACAGCGGGAGAAAGACGAGATGAGTCTTGTACCATATGCGATGCTCTGTACCAGGCCAGATATCTGTTATGCCGTTGGCATGGTAGCAAGATATCAGTCTAACCCTGGACAGGCGCACTGGACTGCTGTAAAGCACATCCTCAAGTATTTGAAAAGAACTAGGAATTTCTGCCTAGTTTATCAAAGTGAGGGTTTGTGCCCTGTGGGTTATACAAACTCGGATTTCCAAGGGGACCAGGATGAGAAGAAATCGACCTCAGGATATGTGTTTACCCTGGGAGGTGGAGCTGTATCTTGGAGGATCTCAAAGCAGAAATGCATTGCTGACTCCAACATGGAGGCGGAATATGTCGCCGCCTCCGACGCCTCGAAAGAGGGGGTGTGGCTCCGGAACTACCTTTTAGAGTTGGGCGTGATCCCGAGTTTGCCGAGGAGCATCACAATTTATTGTGATAACTCTGGTGCAGTGGCAAACTCAAAGGAACCGCGGTCTCACAGGGCAAGCAAACACATAGAGAGAAAGTACCATATCATACGAGAAATCGTATCGAGGGGCGATGTGCTGATTAAGAAGATTGACACTGCTGACAATCTTGTTGATCCGTTTACAAAGAGCTTGCCGCAGAAACTTTAAGAAAGACATATTCGTGAGCTGGGTCTGAGGTGGATGCCGACCACTGATAGTGGTTAAAGTGACAGCAGACAAGATAGATGGACTGTATACTCTGTAATAGCTTAGTTATGCTTTGAGTATATGTGGGAGATTGATGGTTTTTGTATACTGAAAGCATTTATTACAATGAGTATACAACGGTTTATTTCTCCTATCTGTTAACAATCTTACATGTATGAACAATGGTATCCTCTTGTCTCACGGATAGGGACGATCATACGGCGTGTTGTATATCGCAGAAGACAGTATGATCACTTGACCTAGTGAGACATAAACCTGATCACAGCCGAGACAGCGTATGAGGATACGTCTATCCGGATGGCTGCGGCATTGTCGGAATAACTAGTCTGTCTTGGTTACTTGACATGCTGGTACGCAGAGGTGGCGTATTGATGGACCGCAGTGTGATGTATTCGTCTGTCTGACATCAGCGAATACAAGATCTCGTTATATTGATTGAGTCCAAACCCTAACGAAGGTTCAGGGGTTTGCACGGGTTGACTGTTGCTTTGACTTGCCATGGTGGAGAGCCTAAGTAATGTGCTCGTATATAGGGGTGTTCATGAGTCGAGCCGGCTCGCGAGATACTCGGGATCGACTCGAAAGAAACTCGAAATCGACTCGAGATTAGTCAAGTCGAGCTCGAGCTCGAGCTACTCGAGTAATCTTCGAGCTCGAGCTCGAGCTTAAAAATACACGGCTCGATAGGCTCGCGAGCCTAAACGAGCCTAAGTTATTAATTTACAAAATTACCCTTAATGTTATATTTATTTACAATTTACCCCATATATAAATTAATAACCAAAACCCTACTCCACAATTTTTTTCTCCAAAATCTGAACGTGCTCTCCGCTTCCTACGGCGCAACTGCTGCTTTGATTCTTTCCACTGCTTCCCTCCGAGTCTCCGATGCCGTGCCCCTCCGCTTCCCTCCGGCGCCGCCCTGCTGGCTGCTGCTTTGATTCCCTCACCGCTTCCCTCCGGCGTCGTGACCTGCTGCTGCTTCGATTCTTTCCACCGCCACTGCCATCGCTCTGTTTTCCTCCGCCATTGCCATCGCTCTGTTTTCCTCCGCCACTGCTCTGAATCTCTGATTTCCTCCGTCATCGCTGTGAGTTCCGATTTTCTTTCCCTTCCCCACACCTCCGCCATCGCTGTGAGTTCCGCTTTTCTTTCCCTTCCCTACACCATTGATTCAATCAGTAAATATATGATTTGCAATTTCTGTTTTCTTCTTGATTTTGAAAATTAGTTTGTTTTATTATTTATGTGATATTTGTCTTATAAATTTTTTGCAAGTGTTCATCGCATCGCATGTTCAGTTAAAACAGAAAGAAATGATTTGTTTTTATTTATTGCTTAAGGATAAGTTTGTGAAATTAAATTTGAAACCATCCACATTTTAAGCCTTTAACTTCTACTTCTTTATACTGATGCAAAAGTTCTGCTATATATTCTCTGTGAACCTTGAAAATTGAGATTCTTGATCTATTTATTTTTGTAATAGTTGTAGAAAAGGAATATTTCAAGTTCAATTTAAAAATTTGAAATGTAATCTATCTTTTACCTATAATTTTGATAGTTAATTAGTTCACCAGAGAATACTTCATTTTAATTAGTTCAATTTAACATTCTCTCTGAATACTCTCCCATTCTGCAAAATAATCTCAATGAGATAACTATAAAATTGAACTTTTATTTAGCAAATCCATATTCCCATGTAAATTTTTGTGGATATTAAATAACTAGGCCTCGTACAGCCAGTAGCTCAAATCTTCTAAAATCTATAAAATATTTATTTTAGTTGGAGTACACAATTTATATATTTTTATTTTGTTGTTTCATTATAACTTATTTGTTTTTCTCTTATTTTTCATGTGCAGAATGAGAAAAAAACGACCGAAATTATGCTGCCTGGCTGCCCCTAGCTTGAAGGTAAAGAAATAATTTAAAAATTCTTAGAAGAGTTGTTAAAAATTATGCTGCCCGGCTGCCCCTGCAACTCATTTTACTTGGATTTTTTTTTTGCTTTGCAAGATTGAAACTTTGCCTACAAACTTCTATCTTTAGCAGGGACCATATGTTTCATATTTTGAGTGGTGCTACTGCTTGTTATTTGTTAAGTTTAAATAATGCAAACAATTGTGGTTTATGCTTAGAAGCATGTAGTATTGATCTTCTATTCTTCTTCTACTGGTTGCTGAAACTTTCAAGTATTTCACTTATTTTTTCATGAAATTTATGATATTAATATTGTACGTTTGTTGAGAGAAAGATGAAGTTGAGAAAGTAGCAGGGAGAAGCAGGGAGGAAAAAGTTGCTGGGAGCAATATTTCTATCTTGTTTGCTTGGTTTTAACATTTTGAATTTTCATCTTTTGGGTTTTTTTAATTTCCAACTTGTTCTAGTTATTTTGATGTAATTGGGACTTATTTATTTTCCATTTATGGCACTTTAATTTAGATTTTGTTTAGTAAAAACAAATAGGTATTGTGGTTGGTGTGATTTTTATTGTTAAATTCTTGCTTTGTAATTGAATTTAAATATTTTATTAAAATTTAAAAATAACCACATTCGAGCTCGAGTCGAGCTCGAGCTTCACGAGCTTTCTATCGAGCCGAGCTCGAGCCCGAAAAATCCAAGCTCGGGCGAGTCGAGCTCGAGCTCGAGCTTCAATCTTTTGAATCGAGCTCGAGCTCGAGCTTGGCCAAGCTCGGCTCGGCTCGGCTCATGAGCACCCCTACTCGTATATCCGCATCTTGGGTAACAGCAGTTCGTGTAGTACCGCCTGAGACTGGACTTACGTAACCATATCCGAGTAATAGGATGGGGACATTCCCTGAGGAGCTCAATAACATTCATCATGCCAAAGTCCTGCAGGCTGATTAAGTTCAGGCACGAGTGATAAGGTTTGAGTGGTACTACTCAGGAATTATAAGATATTAATTAATTGTAGTTAGAGCTTGTCAGAGGCTCCGATTAATTAATGGATGTCCGGTAACCTTAAATATGGGGATTCTCAATTAACGCAGCCCGTTCTCATAACGTGGTAATAAAGGGGTAGGTCAGTATTAATTCTGTGGTGAAAAAGAATAAATATTAATTAATTAATTGTGTCCTGGGTTGTGGACATGGGAATTAATTAATTATAGGCCCACTTTATTATTTGCATTAGGTCCCAGGACTGGCCCAATTAAATATGCTGAATTGAGCCCAAAATGGCCCATTAGGGTTTCCAACCCTAGGTCTATAAATAGACAGCTCTCTCTCATAAGTCATAACACAGTTGAAACACACTAAACCCTAGAGAGAGGAGGCGCCGTTTTTGGTAGAGAGGGAGGAGAATTCCGATTCTGGTCCTGCTCAGAATACAGATCTACGGAGTCCTCACCAGTAGTAGATCTGAACAGCATTGGGACACAGACCTGAAGATCTGATCTGGAGAACAGATTTCTTTCTTCTTCTCTTTATTTGTTTTTCGAATTTATTCTTAGAAATTAGATCTCTAATTTCTACTTCAGCAGATTAATTCGAATCGCGTGGTTGAATTGAGATTTGGAATTCAAATGCGAAAGATCGTTTCAGACTCGACGGAGTTACGGTAAACCCTAAATCCACAATTCTTTGTATTAAATTCATAGGAGCATGCTAGGGTTTTGAGAATTTTAATTAAGTGCAATAACCATAAATCGATCCGGTTCAGTTTGGTTTTGGTGATTCGGTTCACGTAAAAACCCTACACTTTACAGCTGGCAAAGAATGACGTTCATCATGAGAGAACTAAACACATCGATGTGAAGTTCCATTTTATTAGAGATGTGGTGGCAGCCGGAGAGGTCGAGCTGCACAAGGTCAATACTCTCGATAATCCTGCGGATATGATTACGAAGCCAGTTCCAAGTACTAAGTTTGAGTACTGTTTGGAACTGATCAAACTGTTGAAGTCGAACTGAAGAGGAGGTGCCAAGCCGAGGTGATATTGAGGCTAAGGTGAAGAATTGTTGGAGTAGTCTCAATATAACTCGAGGAAGTAGTTTGAGTGGGTCGAGGAGACTAGTTCGGTAAAGTGGGTCGAGCCCGTGTAGGTCGAGGAACTCGATAAGCTGTTCGAGATGGATAGATATGGAAAAGATATGGTGTATATCTTATTTCCTTGTTGAACAAGATTTATCCTAATCAGTATTAGATTTGGATAGGAATAAATCTATTTTAGATAGATTTAGGTTTAGATATATCTTACCATATCTAGGTTTTATATTCCTTATGTATTTAGGAATATCTCCCTATATATACCCCTGCTCCCCACCAATTGTAATTGTCATACTTTGTATTTTCTTCACCATAATAATATCATCACCAAGGAGGCTTGAAGAGTGGACGTAGAGCTTACGCTCGAACCACTATAATTATGTGTGTCATTTATTTTCTGTTAGTTATTTGTGTCTGCAATCGCTTCAATTCATAACAAATTCATAATTATAACATTGACGCATTTAATCTTTCATTTGAGAATTTATATTTAAAAATTTTTACTAAAATATATTTCAGATCATAGATAAATAATATTCCCAGAGTTGGTCACGATATCAGAATTTAACGAATATGTGCAGCGGAAGATTAAAGAACGAGTTCTTATAATTTACAAACTGGTGGTGATCAACAAGTTTGATTCATTGAAAGCTTGTTGTCTGCGAGTTTGATTATTACCAAGTTCGGTTATACTACAACACAAGATGGTTTTGAGTTTTAAATCCTTGTAGAATATATAACACAATAAATAATGCAAGAATTTATAGAGGTTCAGACAACTGTCCCACATCCTCTCTTCAGGTAGTAGCCCGGAATATGCTAGCCTTAAGATTACAATTTGTCCTCACGATCTATCGCAAGCTGGTGAATGTCCGTGTCCACCAGTCCACTTGCTAACTCACCCAGGGTCTCATTCTCCTTCGACACTCAAATCAGGAGTGTGGACACACCATGCAGCCTCCTCCTCCAGAAGTTGGAAGCTTTTAAGTTCTTCCCAGAACTCTTCGAATTTGCGGCAGATGCCTGTAGTAGTTACAGCCTGCAAATAGTTGCAATTGTTGTGGCCTTTCTTGGAGAGAAAGAGCACCAAAAAGAAAAACTAAAGCTAAGAAGCTTTGAGTCTCGTGTCTGGAGATAAGAGATGGTAAGCTATTTGAAAATAGCCTCGAACAGGAAAGAAGAACTCTGGGAGTCTCTGTTTGGTGATGTTACGATATTATTAGCTTGCTCTAATTGAAGTATGTAGCTTTGTCCCTCGTAGTGTATATCGTATATTTGTGTGTTTGTAACCGTTCGTAATCTTTCCCCTGAGAAGGCCTTCGTCTATTTATGGATGAAATAAAGAAAGGTTTGGTGAAAGAGTCATTTAGAGGCAATTCGGATTTTGAACTATCCATTGGGTCTTTGATTTGATGGTGATAGGTTGCCTTTTTTGCTTTACCGCACCTGCTCCGTCCTTTTCTGACACAAAAAGTTGAGATCCTGCAGTGTGTCAGAACAGCTCGCCAATCTGAGGAATACTAAACTGGACATTTGAATTTCGGACTTTAAGGAATCTCATTTTCCTTAAGTCTGGTCTTTGTGATTCCTAAGGCGTGTCTTTGTCTCTACTCGTGAGAAGAAACTTGACTTGATAAACTGGTGATCATCTTCCAGCTGGTGAAATCAGTCAGTTTATCTGAGTGGTCTGCATCATGCTGGAAAGGTCGTCAGTTCGCCAGTTCGTCACTTGAGTTTTGTCTCTTCTTATCTTCACGATGTACAAGCTAATGGCTTCGATCACAAGCCCAGATTGTCATGATCATCTTTTACAAGTTGATAAACATCCTAAGTGAATATTACAAGTTTGTACAACTAAACTAATCTAGAGACATTTTCTAGAGTGATTTATATACATATTTGACAAATCAAAACACAAAAAGTAAATGAATTTATATCCTAAATTCTCAACATCCATACTCAACTCATACATGTTTAATTTAAAAATAGTAAAATTCCAAGGAAGAAAGATGAAAAACAGTGTAATTTAATAAAATAGTTAACATTTTAGCTAAATTATTCAATAGCAAACATCCCTAAACATTAGCAAATTCATATTAATACAATGAAATAGGTCAGGTCATATTGGCTTTAACTTAGCAAATTTGAGCCTATCGTAATTTGAGAGGTCTGAGTCTTGCATATTACTTGTAATATGATTTTTTAGGCATAAGTGTGATCATTTTAATTAAGTATGTATAATTCTTAATCTATTTGAACCTATTTTATATTTATAATATATATTTTTTAAATTATAATTCATTATTTAATTTCAATAACAAATACATAGTAATTTATATAAATCCATAATTTGGTAGAAATGATTTATTTAATATATTTTGTATTTCTAAATTTTATATATATATATATATATATATATATATATATATATATATATATAGGGATGTGATCCAGTGAGAACTGCTCTTACCATAAGAAATAAGAACCATTTTCGGCCGTAGATCTCGCTCAATCAACGATCCAGATTTAATAAAAAAACGCGGACATTTTTTCCCCAAAAACCTGCATTATAGGGCAATTTAGTCTTTTCGCCTATAATTAAAATTCGTCCTTGAATAACCTTCTTAATACATATACAACTTACATGCATTATAGAGTTCACAAACTATCATTATATAGAGAAGATACTATCATTATATATTATCCCTCTAATTTCACACGAATACACAAATATTATTAACATGTGTAATAATTCAAAGCAGTGGGTTTCATCAAACAAAGCAGACCTGCATTATATAGTTTATGGACTATCATTATATACTACAAATATTATCATTATATATCATTATATGTTGAACTTAAAAAATATGTTAATATAATTCAAAACAGTGGGTTTCATCAAACAAAACAGACCTGCATTATATAGTTTATGGACTATCATTATATACTACAAATATTATCATTATATATCATTATATGTTGAACTTAAAAAATATGTTAATATTATTTCAGTGTGTTTTTTCTTCTTTAATTAATTAAAAATAAATGTGCAAAAGCAACGTAAATTGTGGCGTGCGAATAAAATTATAATTAAATCTGAATTAAAACAAGTTACAATCACTCATTGAACCTCTTCTAGAAACATCACAAGTTGCAAGAATGAGGGTTGACAAATAACAATACAATAATAGCAATACAATCCGTTGTGGAACAAACAAGGGACAGAACCTCCTCAATTATCATCAATCATCAATCTCAACATAGTTAGCTCTCAATGTTATACATAGTTGATGTAAAAAGCTAGTTGAGGTCAATGAAGGCTTTGGCCAAGGGATGTTTAGTCTGTGAGAGATGGTGAGCCTCCAAGATCTCAACAATCTCACATTGCCAACAAGGCACACCACATCACCTATCTTCTACATCTGCTTGGTGCTGTGTTATCACACTTTGGAACAAACGAATCTGTACAGAAAAAAACATGAATTAAATTTGAAACTTATAACATATAATGTAAGATTCATAACTATATAATGCATGTATTTACACTATATAATGAATTCTCATAACGGAACAG
>JAPKLW010000511.1:437692-480723 GCA_026898455.1 Plectranthus barbatus
ATATATAGAGAGAGAGAGAGAGAGAGAGAGAGAGAGAGAGAGAGGAGTGATCTTATCACAAGTCCCCATTAGATGGGAGAAGAGAACAAATCATGACCTTTGATTTGATGAAATAAGTGGTCGAGATTTAATATCTCTATTTATTTTGTTATTAATTTATTAATTAATTTTTTGTAATAAGGACATTTAGGTAAGTTAAACATGGGGAACCACAAAAAAAACTCATATCTCTTTCATTTACGTATTTCTTTATTCAACATATTATCTCTCCTATAATTTCCTTATAAAACTTGAATTAATCATATCTCACTCAATTTAAATTATTTTTTAACTTACCGTATATCAAATTAAAGAATTTAATTATCTTTCAAACGAAATCACTATTGCATATGTTTTGAATGCATTATCTAAGCCTGTAAATATGCATTATATAAGCTTGTAAATATGCATTATATACCCTTGTACAGTTGCGGTATAATAATCACGAGAATTTTAAGATTTAGATTACTTTAAAATCAGACATATTGAATCAAGCCACGGACGACATATCGAACGCAGTTTCAGAGTGAGATTTTTACGATTTTTGTGGAGAATGCAGTTTCTAATTGATATTCATTAAAATTATTAAAAAGTAGTGATAATATAGCATAATATTAGGGATAATGGAGCATAAAATATTCATTAAAATTCAAAATTATTAAAAAGTAGTGATAATGGAGCATAAAATTAGAGATTTTTCTAGATATAATGAGTGTGAAAAAGGATAAAAATAATTAATTTAGGAAAATATTTATTAAAATTCGAAATCCCAAAAAACAGGAATAATGGAGCATAAAATTAGGGATTTTCCTATTTTGTAAATTTAACGGGTATGAATTATGTCATTAATGCCCTTCCTCCGCGAACTTCATTATTACAAATTTAAGGGTATCACTGTCATTTAGCCTGATAGAATCTCCCTCAAATAATTTTCATTTTCATTTTATCCTTCGCGAACTTCATTATTACATATTTGGATCTGTAATTCCTTTTCTTTTTGATTTTTCATAAGATTTTGATTGCCTTGTTGAGTCATCAAATACTCCAAAATTAAATTTAATTTTATTATTATTTAATTGAATTTTCTAATTTAATGAAGTTTTAAATTGATAAAATGAACTAAACATATTCTTCTGAAAAATTGATTTTAATTTTATTTAATTTAATTTTTCCCATTTAATGAAGTATAGAGGAGATAAATGAAGAGAATTGTTTCTAAAAATTTGATTTTTTTTCTTTTAATGATGTATATAGGAGATAAAATGAAAAGAACTGAAATACTTTTTCCGAAAAATTGATTTTATTTTTATTTAATTTAATCTTTTCCATTTAATGAAGTATAGAGGAGATAAAATGAAGAGAATTGTTTCTAAAAATTTGATTTTTTTCATTTAATTGTAACGCCCCCAACTGACCTTCCCTGATTTAGGGTCGCGTTACATTGATGTTCAGGTTTTTGCAAAATATTTTCTCATTTAAATAAAGCGGAAGACTTTGTATAAATTTAAAAGATGTATTTAAATACAAAAGAGATCATGCTTCGAGTCCACAGTTTTAAGGAAATAACATTTCAACATAAAACAGTTCAAATGGGACGGAAAGAACAGAGCGTGTTGCAGCGTGTGTGTAACGTGGTGGAGATATGCATATGAAGATGCATATCTCAGGATCTATCAACTTCAAAATAAATACACTCCGCCGGTTTACACCCCTGCACTCCCATCCTTGCTGCTCAACCTGCGTATTTTAGAAATAATACGAGGGGCTGAGTACTAATGTACTGATCGATGCTAAATCTGCATACAAATTATAGCAAAGGGCAAATAAATTTATAATAACCCGAAGGTTGTCGAACCCACAGGGATAGTGCAATGAGGGAAAATCATATAATGAATATAGTTTTTAAAACCTTTGTTTGGGCAAATCAAATTTCAGGGGTTTTGGGTTTCAAAACAAATAATTAAAAAGTAAATTCAAATATTAAAAAGCACAGATTCTAGGAAAATCTACCAATCTGATCAACATGCAAGAAACAAATATTCAAACCCAGAAAAAATATTTTGGTGAAAATCTATTAATGTGGAATTAATTCCTTGGTCGGGCAATTAAAACCTAGATTATTAACTAGTGATTATCTCCTCTCGGTCTCAAAAAATACAAGTTAATCAATCTCAATAAATATTAGATTTTTCCTACAATTGAAATCTTTTTGGTCGGATAGATAATCAAAAGTATTAAATCCTAACTTCCTATTACTAACCTTCACCTCTCGGTCCTTCAATTAATAACAAAAACCTATTCCAATTTTCATATCTCGATCCTTCAATTGAAAAATAGATTTGAAATAAAATCAAAGAGTTTAAACCAATAAAAGGGTTTGAATAAATAAATCTAAACAAGCATCACGGATGGAGAAACCCTAGAACCTGTTTAGGGTTCTAGCCTAACATATTAAAGATAAACACTGCAGGGAAAAATAAAGATTGCATTAAAAAGTAAAGGTTTAACAAAAAGTAAAGAGAAATTCTAAAGAAAACATAAAACAAAGGTGTAAAAACTGTAAAGGGGGAAGAAGATAAAAACTAAAAGAAGGTTTTTAAAACTAAAAGGGGGCTTTTATAATTCTGAGCTATTGAAAAGTTTATATAGTAGTAGGATTGAGGCCTTGGATGCATATCTTCCAAATGTATGATTTATTGCTTCCAAATTGATGTATATCTTGTTCCCCAAGCAATTCTCGCCCAAAATATGTGAAAATCTCGCCAAATCTCGCCAAACAAGTCTGTCTCGGCCGAGATGGCCCTTGCCACGGCCAAGATGGAGAATTCGGCCCGGCCGAGATGGCTTTGATTTCGGTCAAAACAGAGACGTTTCCGCCACTTCCGACCCTTTTGCGCAGTCTCACGGTTTTGGCTATAACTTTCGCATCCAACGGTGGAAGAAGAAGTGACTGTTTCTTTGAACATCTGCTACTTTCGGAACGGGTTCTCCATTGGATTTGGCCTAAAACCTGCGAAATCTTACCATGGCAAGCATAACACCCTCTAATATATACTCATGCTCAGTTTATTCAAGAAAACAAACTAAAATGCATAAAAGAAAAGAAAAACAATGCGATAAGAGAGTAGAAAAACGAGCTTATCAAACCCCCCAAACTTAAACACTTGATTGTCCTCAATCAACAAAAGAAAGAATCAAAAGTTCAAGCAGAAGAGTAGTGCAATGCCTCACAAGATTCATCACATTCAAACTCGTAAATCTACTAAACATCAGCATTTTTGAAAGAATCAGAAAATCTGTAAACTATGGAAGACTCACATGGGAAGTGTTTCGCCTATTCACTCTAGTGTTTAGGATAATTATGAGATCACACACAAGTCATGAAAATCAAGTTCTACCATAGGCTTGCAAATAATCTCAATCTCCACTGCAAATATGTGCACACAAGTCTAAGATCAGAAAGGACTTTATTCAAGGTTGTAATGTAGGCTTTTTAGTGAAAGGTAGGGAAATATTTGGCCAAGTGACTAAAATCAATCAAGTTTGCAAATCTCAACTAATCAAAACCACTATCTAATGATATCCACCCATCTCCTATAATATTCAACATCAAACAAGGCTCTTTTATTTCTTTCTTCTCTTTTTTTTTCTTTTTTCACACATATCCTTTTATGCTCTAAACAATTTTTTTATTTTTTTATACATTTGAGCTTATAAGGATTAACAAACACAACAACACATTTTTTTTCTTTTCCATTTTCTATTTTTTTTCTCTAGAGCCCAACCTTTTTTTTTTGCTTTTACCCTTATAATAATATCTTATCCTTTCTCAAACAAATCCCAACCCACTCTCATGGACAAGAGTTGATTCCCCTATTTATTTCCAACTCATAGACAAAGAAAGAAAGTATCATAGGCTAAAGGGTTGACTAGGGATAACATTTAATTAGGACAATGTATGGGGAAATAGGCTAAACAAAGATGGCCTAAAATCACTTCCTAAACCTGTGCACACTAGCAGTCTTGAAAGAGAAACAGAGCAAGTTCTAGAGAAACTCAAAATTGCAGACACACTCACAATCGAATTCCAGGCTCAAAAACTCACACTTAGGACAATTTTTCTTCCACAGTAAACATCAAATCATCATCTATCTCATGCCAACGCAAGTATCAAAACAAGTAATCATGCGGTATTCACATTCATAGGCATACTCAACCACTATCACAATCAACCCTAGCTAAGTCAATCAATTCAAATCTTGCATTCTTGTCCTAGGGTTCAATCATGCTCAACTCCCACAATTCAATTTTTTTTCAAAAATTTATTCATGTAGAACTTTAAATAACGCAAATAAAAGATAGAAAAGAGTTTCAAAACCCCTTAAATCTTCATCCCCCCAAACTTATTCGAAAGTCAGAAAGAATAAGTTTGAAAGTCAGACTCAAAGTTCGAAATTGTACCTCACTGGTTGGCCTCAGACACCAACTTTTTATCCTTCATCTTCAGACTTTGACCGGCGTGGATTTTGGGCTGTTGGCACTCCATCTTGGCCGTGGCGAACATCATCTCGGCCGGGATGGAGCCTTCTTATCGACCTCTATCTCGGTCGAAGTGTTCATCGTCTCGGACTTCTGTCTCGGCCGTGGCAAGCTCTGCCCCGGCCGGGACGGACTTCTTTTTTTTTTTCAAAAGGAAAATAAAAACGTGAAGTAACAGTAATAATAAATTCGAAAATAATAAAACGAAAAGGGAAAAATTGAAAACACAATGGGTTACCTCCCATTCAGTGCCTTATTTACCGTCGTGGCTCGACTCAGCTTCCAGCTCACCAAGGCGGTCGAGTCCAGACTCGTCGACCCCTTGAATCTATCATGAAGACTTTCCAGTTTCTTATGACGGTGGTGTACTCGGAAGGAGGCAGCTTAATTGCTGATTTCACTGACTCGTTTTCTCGTTCCCACCGGATGGCTTCTTCTTCTTCCTCCGGTGTCTCGTCTTCTTCTTGCTCTTCTTCGTCTTCTTCTTCAGCAGTAGTGATCTGGTTGCACTCCCCTTTCCTCTTGTTCTTGTCAATGCAGAAGGTAATGGATTCTTCATTCCCTCTCAGCGTGATTTCTCCCTTCTTGCAGTCGATCAAGACACCAGCTGTGTCGAGGAACTCTCTTCCCAAAATCATGGGGGTGCTGGCATCTTCCTTCATCTCATGGACAACGAAATCTGCAGGAAAAATCAGATGACCAACTCTAATAAGTACATCCTCTACAATACCTTTTGGCTTGGACACAGATCGGTCCGCCATCTACAGGGTTATCGTAGTGGCTCTCATCTCCCCTATCTCCAACTTCTTGTAGATGGACCAGGGCATCAGGTTGATGCTCGCCCCGGTGTCACACAGCACATTCTGGAACTCTTTGCCTCCGATCTCGATAGGTATCGAGAAACAGCCTGGATTCGACTCTTGATGGGGATCTGCTTCTGCAACAGTAGACTGCACTCCTCATGTATCCTCACAGTCTCGTTCTCCATGAACTGCTTCTTCTCGCTCATCAGTCTTCTGAGGTACTTCATGTAACCGGATATTTCCCTGAGAGCTTCAATAAGAGGAATGTTAATGTTCACCTTTTTAAGATTTTCAACAAAATTTTTGAATTTAGAATCTTCCCTCTTATTCGCGAATCTCTGTGGAAAGGGCATGGGAGCAACCGGCTTAGTTCTTTTCTCTTTTTCTCTTTCCTTCTCGCTCTGCTTTGCCTTCTGTTTTGACCGGGATGCATCTATCTCGGCCGTCCCGCTCTCCATCTGCCCCGACCGTGTCTGGCTTGTCTCGGCCGGGCTGGCATCTTCTGTCTCGGCCGGGCTAGCTTCTGCCCCGGTCGTCCTGCGTCCGTCTGTCTCGACCGGGATGGGGGTCATCTCGGTCGAGACAGAGATGTTCTGCTCGTGATTCTCCACCTCTGTTTCACTTTCTCCTCCTTCCGGGTTGCTCGGGCCTTCATATCTCCTTCCAGATCGAAGAGAATGGCATTTACTGGCTTTGCCTTTGCTTGATTTGTCTCTGTTGTGCTCGGCAGTTGCCCCGGCTTATGCTGATTTCCCAAGGTAGCGGCAATCTGACTCAACTGGGTGTCCATCATCTGCAGGTGCTTTGTCATCAGTTGCATGTGATTGGCCATCCCTTTCACTTCATTTTCCACCTTGCTGAATCTGTTGTCTGAGCTCTTTATAAATTTTTCCAGTGTCTCCTCTAGCACAGACTTCTTTTTCTCCACGATCTCGCCTCCAGTACTTACATCAAAACCAGAAGGAGGGTGTTCTGCAGCAGTGGGGTTAGCATAAGAAAAACCAGGGTGAGATCGCCCATGGTTATAGTTGTACCCCTCATTACCTCGGTAGTTATTGTGATAACCACCCCCTATGTAATTTACCTCCGAATTTGCAGCTCCAGACGAACTGCTAGCTCCCCGGTTGATGTAGTCAGCCTCCACTGGAACGATCGCCATGCTTGGCTCAGTAGTTTTGGCAGCAACCTTTGTAATTCCCAGCTTCTCCACTTCTTCCCGGAGCTTCTTCACCTCTGCAACCACATCAACTTCTGGCTTGGCTTCTACAGCTTTTACTGGTACCATATGTCTCTCTGTCGGCCATTGGTGACTGTTCAGAGCCATATCCGCCAAAAGTTTCATACTTTCTGCTCCACTCTTCTTCATCAGTACCCCACCAGAAGATGCATCCACTAACTGCTTCATGTGCGGAGTCAGGCCTTCGTAGAAGTGACAGACCTGCATTTCAAGATCAATTCCATGCCCAGGGCACAGTCTCAACAGCTCCTTGTATCTCTTCCAAGCTTCATAGAGTGAATCATCGTACAACTGCTTGAAAGTAGTGATGGCCGCTTTCCTCTTCAGCAACAGGCTCGGCGGGAAGTAGTTGGTGAGGAATTCTGCTCAGAGCTCCTCCCATGTCCCTATCTGACTCTTGTCTAGTCCAGCATACCAAGACCTCGCCTCATCTTTGAGTGAGAAGGCGAAGAGTCTCATCCTGATCACGTCCTGGGGAACTCCATTTTGCTTCACTGTGTCGCACACCTCTATGAACAGATTGAGATGGGCATATGGATCTTCGACGGCTCTCCACCCAAACTGATTCTGCTGCACCATCTGAATCAGGCCTGTGCGCAGCTCAAAGTTGTTGGCATTGATGCCAACTCTAAATCCTCCTTCTTCCTGCTAAGGTAGGAAACGGTCCAGAATGGATCTCTGTGGCACCACCACCTGTCTGTTTTGCATTTCCGCCAGTCTTGCGGCTTGCTCCGCTTGGGTGGCTTGGGCTGCAAGAAGTTGCGCCCTCAGTTGTTGCACCTCATTGACAAACTGCCTTTGTTCCTCCGGTGTCATGTTCTGCAGGGGTGCTTCATGATCCTCTGCCATCTCTCGTTGTTTGTCTTTTTCTTTCTTTTTGTTTTTCCTACAGGTTGCTTCGATTTCTGGTATGAAAGTTTCAAGTGCCTTTCCTTTGTTTCGCGTGTTCATGCACCTGCACAGCAATCGAGGAAGAAATCAGGCTGTCCCGGTCGTGGCAGATGCTATCTCGGCTGGGATGGAAAAATTCGTCTCGACCGTAATGGGACTCACCTCAGCCGAGACAGACGCGACACACACACACGCACGCGAAAGAACTGACTCCAATAACGACGAAAAACAACACAAAAATCGAAAATTAATAAAAATTAAGAAAATACAACCCAATCCAGAAGTTCTTCAACTTTCCAGTAATGACTCGCCGTCTGACTATCCCCGGCAACGGAGCCAATTTGATCGATGCTAAATCTGCATACAAATTATAGCAAAGGGCAAATAAATTTATAAGAACCCGAAGGTTGTCGAACCCACAGGGATAGTGCAATGAGGGAAAATCATATACTGAATATAGTTTTTAAAACCTTTGTTTGGGCAAATCAAATTTCAGGGGTTTTGGGTTTCAAAACAAATAATTAAAAAGTAAATTCAAATATTAAAAAACACAGATTCTAGGGAAATCTACCAATCTGATCAACATGCAAGAAACAAATATTCAAACCCAGAAAAGATATTTTGGTGGAAAATCTATTAATGTGGAATTAATTCCTTGGTCGGGCAATTAAAACCTAGATTATTAACTAGTGATTATCTCCTCTCGGTCTCAAAAAACACAAGTTAATCAATCTCAATAAATATTAGATTTTTCCTACAATTGAAATCTTCTTGGTCGGACAGATAATCAAAAGTATTAAATCCTAACTTCCTATTACTAACCTTCACCTCTCGGTCCTTCAATTAATAACATAAACCTATTCCAATTTTCATCTCTCGATCCTTCAATTGAAAAATAGATTTGAAATAAAATCAAAGAGTTTAAACCAATAAAAGGGTTTGAATAAATAAATCTAAACAAGCATCACAGATGGAGAAATCCTAGAACCTGTTTAGGGTTCTAGCCTAACATATTAAAGATAAACATTGCAGGGAAAAATAAAGATTGCATTAAAAAGTAAAGGTTTAACAAAAAGTAAAGAGGAATTCTAAAGAAAACATAAAATAAAGGTGTAAAAACTGTAAAGGGGGAAGAAGATAAAAACTAAAAGAAGGTTTTTAAAACTAAAAAGGGGCTTTTATAATTCTGAGCTATTGAAGAGTTTATAAAGTAGTAGGGTTGAGGCCTTGGATGCATATCTTCCAAAGGTATGATTTATTGCTTCCAAATTGATGTATATCTTGTTCCCCAAGCAATTCTCGCCCAAAATATGTGAAAATCTCGCCAAATCTCGCCAAACAAGTCTGTCTCGGCCGAGATGGCCCTTGCCACGGCCGAGATGGAGAATTCGGCCCGGCCGAGGTGGCTTTGATTTCGGTCGAAACAGAGACGTTTCCGCCACTTCCGACCCTTATGCGCAGTCTCACGGTTTTAGCCATAACTTTCTCATACAAACTCCGATTGATCCGATTCCAGTTGCGTTGGAAATCTAACTCAAAGATCTTTCAAATGCTATGCTCCATTAGCTCAGATTCCAACGGTGGAAGAAGTAGTGACTGTTTCTTTGAACATCTGCTGCTTTCGGTACGGGTTCTCCATTAGATTTGGCCTAAAACCTGCGAAATCTTACCATGGCAAGCATAACACCCTCTAATATATACTCATGCTCAGTTTATTCAAGAAAACAAACTAAAATGCATAAAAGAAAAGAAAAACAATGCGATAAGAGAGTAGAAAAATGAGCTTATCATGTACCCAATGAGAAACATGCCCGAAATCATACATTAAATATGAGAATATGATATGCAACTCACACAGATAAACACGGGGTTTTTGTTGAAATGAACCTAGCTATCCAAAAAAAAAATTTAATTTGCATGTGCCATTTTATATGATATTATATTTGTTATGATGTTGTAACTGGAAGTTGGCCGGCTTCCAAATTACGATGATCAGTTAGGAATGCAAACACACTCAACTTACTGTCATCTACGTGCACTAATCTCGGAACACACATCGAGACCCGATCGTATATAGATAATCATTTACTTTCTTGCAGGTTTTAAGGTCACTACCATTTCACCCATGCTTCACATCCTTCCAGGGTTTAAGGTCACCACCATAATTCTCATCCTTCCAGGGTTTAAGGTCACCACCATTTCACCCGATCTTACAAGTTTAAGGTAGCTAACCTTCACAAATTAATAAGAGTAGCGTATGTACTAAATGTACATGGTTCTTGTCTCATTAATACCTCTCTGATGTTAGCATTCAGACAGAGGACAAATATAATAGCATAAAACATGCATAGCATCTCATTTAAAACAAAACATTTTAACACGTTTTTTAAAAGAAAACACACATTTGCTTTTATACTTAAATAGTTTCCCACCTGGTGTTGGCTTTAGGTATAGATGATTTCCCGCTAAATGAGCTTAACTTCCACAACGTTCAAACTCCTACAAATATCAAGGGTAAAACAATTAGGACAATCGTTTATGGGTCAACGACGAACTCAAACAACTCAACACCTCATCAACTCCGTGTCCTTTCTATAATCCGAATCATTAATCCAATCACATGAATACGCATGCTTTAACTCTTAACATATTTCTCTACTCATGCATTAAACTCAAACATTGAATACGACTCGAATCGAACAAGAACAGAAGGAAAGAACACAATTATCATTTCTCTGAAAACCCGCGTCGATCGACGGACATGCCTCGTCGATCAACGCACCACATGTCGGTCGTCGAGCTCACGTCGATCGACGGACATGCCGCCTCGATCGACGAAGTTGACAGGCTCACGTCGATCGATGGACATGCTCCGTCGATCGATTGAGTCATCTTCTCCGACGACTTTGCGATCGGATGACTTGCAACTCGATTTTTCTCACGATTTCTCCGACCGATCATACATGCAATCACATATTCTTGGTCCTAAGACTCCCTAGAACACGAATAACACCTTTAATCTAGAATTAAACAAGAAAAAAAATGGGGTTGAATGGAGGCTCACCGGAAAGTTCTTTCTCACGGCGGTGGCGGCGGTTTCCGGCGGTGAACCTCGCGTTTCAGGGTGGCCGAATGATCTCTACAAGGTAAGGAATACACCCAAATTGTCAAAACTCCAATCTACAACCGATTGAACAAGATTCAAACTCAAGAATCCAAAAATCCCACATGGTAAAACCCTTACCTTCTCTCCTTCGTATCTCAGTCAATACTCGTCCCCTCGGAGTCCTCTTCAGATCAAAATGAAGCTCGGAGGAAGAGCTACACAGTGGTGGTGGCTGCTAGGTCTGGGGTGGCCGGAGTTGGCCGGAATGTCGCCGGGAAAGGGGCTGACGGGTTTGGGAATAAAAAGCTCTCCACTCACTTTCTCTCTCTTAGCTTGAAGTGTAAAGGTGTGAAAATGAGATAACTCTTTCCCATATATTTGTCCAATATTCCCCCTCTTAATATTTAATATATAAGTATAAATATACATACTAATATAATCTCTATATAATAAATATAATTCAAATCTCATGAATTACTCTACCTTGTTCTCTCATAATAGTTCATATAATTCATAATCAAACACTTCTCAATTAATTCCCTCAAACCAAACTTTGAAAATCCTTCCAATTTACACAAACTAAATTCCAACTCAATTGTATAATTAGATTTCTAATCGCGATAAATACAATTGAATGCTCTCAAGTTAAAGAAATTCTCTTTATTAAAACAATTGAGCATTACAAAAGCTTAATTAGACATGGGGTATTACATTAATGATGTATATAGGAGATAAAATAAAGAGAATTGAAATCATTTTTTCTGAGAAATTGATTTAATTTTTATTTAATTTATTTTATAATGAACAACAATTGAGATAAAATGAAGAATAAATAAGATATAATGAAGAACTACTAAGATAAAATGCATGTCACGTGTGACATCAAAATTCACATCGAATTTATTTTATAATGAATCACAATTGAAATAAAATGAAGAATAACTAAGATATAATGAAGAACTGCTAAGATAAAATGCATGTCACGTGTAACATCAAAATTCGAATCGAATTTATTTTATAATGATTCGCAATTGAGATAAAATGAAGTATATAATACATAAAATAAACAAAACACAACTTTTGCACCCTGTACGTTCGTAATGACTATGTTGCCCTTTAATGAAGTAAAATGAGGTTAAAATGCCGCATTTTTTGTTAAAGCTCTTATGTAATCTGGATCGTTGATGTTGTCAAATCTATGGACGAGATTTATTCTCATTTCTTATGATAAGGGGTATTCTCACCAGATCAACCCCCTATATATATATATATATATTCAAATAATAAATATATTTAATTAATTATATAATATATTATTATTTAAATATACTGACTTTTTAAGTTTTGTAGGCCAATTTTGAAGCGCGAGTTTGACGACTTGTTAAATAATTCATATTTTGTAACACCCCCTAACTTGTCTTCCCAAACTTAGGGGTGCCCTATAGTGGTTTAGGTGATTTAACAGCGAAAGACTTGAATTAAAAGATGAGATGTATACTTGATTGAACAACCATACACCCAAATCACACAAAACAACAATATTTCGTAGAATAAGAGTTGAAGCGAGGAAACCACCTCATACAATAGTACCAATAACATCGCAATGCTATAATAGAATACGGTTTCTCAAATGATTAATTCATACAAAGGAAGGGAAAAGGTTTTAGAGTTTCATTGCAGCAGAAAGTTACGCAGTGGAGATATGCATATGAAGATGCATGTCTCAGGATCATTTATTTCATCCTTTCAGTCTTGCTCTCTACACCGCCGCTTCCTCATCCTTGCGCATTTTAGAAATAATGCAAGGGGGCTGAGTACAACGTACCCAAAAATTGATCGTATGCTGAGTCCAAGCTCTCAGCATGGGCCTACTGATTGCTGAAAGTAAAACTCTCAGCAAAATGCCTTTTACATGCTGAATTCGGCCCAGCAGACAAAAGAGAGATAATCATTTCAAATCCCTTGAAAGGCGGGATTATCTGATTGACGGAGTAGTTGTGGAGTGTACATTAATTGAAAAGGTGACTACAGCACAGGGCGGCGACAAATAAGCAGAAGCCACGCCAGCCATGCACAACCTTTCATCATCGTGGGATGTAAGGTAAACCGTCACCAACTGCCCAACCGTCAATTCATCCAGATCAGAAGGGAGATCCAATTGCTCACACGAAGATGATTGCAAGCAATTGTATAAAGGAAGATTGGTTTGGGATTTCTAAACCCTATTACTTCCTATACTTCTGATTTTGAATTTTTCTTCCACTCTACATCTCTTTGAGTTCAGAAAAATTATCAATGGCGAAATCATCCAACCATTCTATTCCCCCTGCTGAATCCTCTGGAAGGCCATGCATACCCGGAGAACCTGAACAATTCTAACCAACGTTCACAGGTGTATTAAAGAAGGAGCAGATTGATGAATCAATCTCTTACTATCGTTTGGTGGCTATTGTTCTCGGAAAGGCACCAGGTGAACTCACCATTGAACAGAGGAGGGCGGATCAAGTCAAAAAGGACAAGATACTCTACGAGCCACTGTTCATAAACCACTACTGCGACAGACTCATCGGCAAACTCGATCGAGAAGGCCTTCTAAAATACTTGCTTGCAGAACCTCTCAAGTTCCGGCCACACATAGTTGCGGAGTTCTTTGCCCGTGCCGTGATTGATAAAAGTGAGAGATTCTTCACCATGAGTGTCTTGGGCACAAAGATAGTAGTAAGCCCAGAGGTGCTAGCAGAGAAGTATGGTCTGCGAGCAGAAGGAGAAAATGTTGCCAACTACAAAATCAATTATGAAGAAGACATGCAGAAACGATGGCGGAGGTGGAAAAGGTGTTAGCAGAGAAGTATGGTCTGCAAGCAGAAGGAGAAGATGTTGCTAACTACAAAATCAATTATGAAGAAGAGATGCAGAAACGATGGCGGAGGTGGAAAACAGATACGTTCACAAACGACTGGAAACTATCCGCACCATTGAGATCACTGGAAGAACCTATGAAAAGTCTAGCACAAATTGTGATAAGATGCTGGTAGGCAAGGTTGGTTCACTTTCAGAACTTAGTGCCAAGAAGTTTGTTATGATGATGGCGATTGATGATCAAGTCCGTGGAAATTGGGCAAAGTTCATCTACACCAAGTGGCTGGCGCACGTCTACAAAAATAAGAATTCAAGATGCATCATAAGTTCACCCAGGACGTGGGTTTTGGACTCAAGATAAGTTATTTTCTTGAGGGCATTATACCCAAGGGGAAGCGTTGTCGTGGTGAAGATCGGATACCTACCGACTACATACCGCCCACCAAGAAGCAACAGCCAGCAAAGGACTTCAAATAGCCACTTGTTCCAAAAGGGAAGAGCAATGCCGATCCCAAAGAACCTGTCTCAGATGAGGAAGAGCCCTACTAAGGAAGAGCTATTCTGCCAACTGCTATGAAGGCAAGCCCTACTAAGCAACAGTCAGCAAAGGACTTCAAGCAGAACAGGATGCTCTGTTCGAGGAATATGAAAGCCCGGTAGACATCACGCAGTTGGATCCCTAAATGCCATCTGTTGTGAAGAAAAAGCGCATGCAGAAGAGTCCTCAGCAGAAGAAGAGAAAGCCAACAGGTGATGAAGACAAGGCTAAGAAGAAGGGAAGAAACGTTCGCTTCCAAGGATCAACAGTCCAGATCATTGTCCCGGTAAAAGACACTTCACTGTCGATTCCAGATGTTTCCAAGGATGCAGATGAAGTGCCTATCGAGTCAGCCTCCAAAGACACTTAGAGAAAGCTAGAGTTCTCTAGAGAGGAGCAGGCTTGGAAGAAGAGGCGACAGGAGAAAGCTTTGGAGAAGGCACGTGCGCAAAAGGAATTCGACAAAAATATACTGAAGATGACTCTTGAGCAAAGGGATGCTAATTTCGAGCAGGTCAAAGCTGCTTACGATGAGCGCAATGCCAAGATACAAGCCGGTGATCAACCTGGATGCATCACCAAGAAGAATGTTGAGAAGGCACAAATTGCAAAAGGAAAAGCTAAGGTCAGCAATGCCGAAGAAATGATTGTATATCCAGATGCCATGACGGATGCTGAATTTGACAAATTGCAAAATAAATGAGCATTCAGAGATTTGCAAGATGTGGTGCCAGGAAGATTCGAAGAATCGATGATGTAGTAGACTCCTGCGCAAGGAGGAAGGAGTTCTGCCACTCTGACTATTAAGCGTGTCACTGCGCAAGGGGGAAGTGATGATGCTGATGTTCATGCTGAAAAAGTTGTTCAACAGGTTGCTACGCCAGGAGGTAGCAGTATTGTGATAGGTAGTGCGGAACAGAATGCTGAGCAAGGAGGAAGCAATTATGTTGTTGAAAAGGTAATTGAGGATGAACAACTGGTTGTGCAAGGAAGAAGCCAGGTTGTTACAATTTTAGCAGAAAGTGATTTGGTGCAAGAGGAGAACCAAATACCTGGTGAGGAAAAATAGGACAAGGCAGCAGAGAAAGAGAATGTTGACCTTGAGATGATGATAAATGAAGGTACATCAACTGTTGAGGTAGTTCAACAGACAGTTGGTCAGCAACCAGAATCAACAGTTGAAACGGACGCTGTTGGGAAGGAGATTGTTGAAAAGGAAGCCATGGATAAGAAAGCAAATACCTCACTCGATGCTGAGACCCACACGAGACTACAGGTCAACCTTAGTGCAAGCATGCGAGCACACAATAAGCAGTGTCTACGAGCTCTGGGATTGGATCTAGCTACTGTTCAAGAATGGAGACTAGGAGCAGAAAATCCTTTTGTGTTGCACAAAACCATCAAAATGTTGTGGCAGAGGAAAATTCCTATTCCCAGTTCTCCCGAAGTCTCAGGTATTTCGTTTAGCGACATCCCAAGTGATGAAGAAGTGGAAATGATAAGGAGTACAGAAGCTGCCGAAGGGGTCTTAATGCTTGCCGAATGAAACTCAATTTTTAGAGCAGAGACATTGAGAGTACCAATGGAAGGACAACTGACAGAAGGTTTAAGGCGAAAAGGATTGCTAAATGGTGCCCTCCAGTCACTGTGAAGGATGAGAAGAATGATGACCTCATCTCGTGGGCGAAAGAAATTTGTGTATTCATTGAAGCTCGAGTTGCTGATGATCTTGAGACCACCCATGTCACTGAATTCTTGGACGGGTCTTCAGATCTTGAATGGCTGAATATAGAGTTCCAGAAGTGGAGATTCTTTGATTACGCCACCCACGAACTACATTATGAAGACCGAGCAATCATGATGGCACGGATGGGTCTGAGTTACTAGAGAAGTGAAGAATAATGGGCAGATGATTGGATGGATCAGACATCCAAGCGTCAGTACTCCGAGAAGCAAGTAGCTGTCAGGCTGCAAAAGATCAAGGCACACCGAGCACTCACAGGAGATCGCTCACTACCTTCATCTGAGTATGCCATTGCCGATTCACCTCCGTTCACTCATGAGTTCAAATCCCCAGCAACAAGACGACAAATGGTTGCAGCTGCTGAGTTGCAAGCCAGACTAGCCGAAGAGCAAGCCGCACGGAAGAAAGCAGAAGATCACCAAAAGATACTGAAGTTTAAGGAGCAAATACTCACGATATTGGCCAATATCCCATCTCGAGTGGATTGCTTTAGGCCTCCATCTCTAGTTTCTAATGAAGAAGATCGTGTTTAAGAAAACAAACCGATACCAACAGAAGATGTTGATCCAACTGCTACTCCATCTCAGGCGCTGACAATTACTGCTGACGTACCTACCACCTCTAACCAAATGGTGATATCCATGGTGCCCCCAGTATTGACAATTGATCCTTTGAGCTCCAGCACCCATAACAGGGACCTCTAGAGATTCATTCATGTCGTGGTAGCAAGGAGTATTGGAGAGCAGGTTGTGCCGATCGTGCGAGCTGAAGTGCAAACCCAAGTGGTTGAGGCTAATGAGGAACTTCACCAGACGCTGCATGACAACTTTGAGATCTTCTCCACTGAACTTTTGGCTGCTATCAAAGAGGGGGAAGAAAATAGATTAGCAGAAGAAGCAGAGCGGCGAAAGGAAGAAAAAGATAGACTCCGGTGCCTCAAAGCACGAAGGAAACTGGAAGAAGAATTGAGGAGACAGCAAGCAGAGGAAGAGAATGAGGAACATAGGAAGAAAGAAGAAAATGAGAGGATCAGAAAAGAAGAAAGAGAAGCTCTCATGGATAATTTCATGAAGGTTACAACCAAGACCCTCAGAAATCTAAAGAAATCCACCAGCTCCTCAAGTTCCAGAGATGTTGATTCGGACTCCTCAACAACCAAGAAGTAATCCTTCCAAGTCCCACAAGTGTTCGGGTAAAATTATTTTTAAATTGGGTAGATGTTTCTTGTATCTCACTGCGAAATTTTTAAAGGAAACTAACCCAGGTTGAAGACAACATCTCATTGTCCAACGTTGAATTAACTATCATAGCTGAACTTACACAACCAGTGTAATCAGCAAGATTGCTTGGATTATTAAGTGTGTGATATGATCATGTGTGTTGCTCTATATTTGTGTGTGAATGTGCTATGTGTTTATCTGATTGATGATTTGAAAGCCATTTACTTGAAGCAAAAATTTTAATCGAGCAATACCCTTGTCATTTCGAGGGGGAACATTTAGGAATCATATTGAGTCTAAGGGGGTTGAAATGCTGAGAATACCCTTGTCAGCTTTCCCGTGATTAGTAAGTGTTAAAGCTTAGATTTGAGGCTTTGATCGCACCAAAAAGGGGGAAATTGTTATGAATATTGTTAGAAATATTATAACTCCTTGGTCTTAATTGTATGTATATTAGTTTTGGTGCATCAAAGCTCAAGTCAATCTCGTTTCTGGCAACCTAGTATCGAGTCAAATTGTAAAAGTCCTGTAGGATTACTCGAGTTGTAATAGAACTAGAAGATCGAAGGATGCTGAAAGAATCAGCATAATTGAAGATTGTTGAAGACGCTAGTAAAAGGCTAGCAAACTCAGAAGAATGGTGGACACGCCTACAAGAGTGCTGATGGATTGAAGCAAACGTGTTGCTGAAATCTCAGCAAGAATGTTGAGATATCAGCAGACCTCCAACTGCCAGCAGACACACAACAACAATCAACACACTATACGAAGTCGTGAATCAGAAGGAACCAAATCACAAGGAAATCAGACGGATCAGGGTGAAGGATAATGAACAGACACAAGGAAGGTTTCCAGATTCAAACTAAAAGATCTGTTCAGACAAAGACGGCTAAAATATGGAGATCGCCAATCAGAGAGAAGGGAGACCTGAAGAGTCTCTACGCTTCACAGAAAAGGAAGAATGGAGATTGGCGAGCAGACACTTTGAGTCTAACGGATAAGATTCAAACAGCCATTTGAATCCTCACCTATAAATAGGTGTCATCAAATAGAGATTCAGAGGTTCACGAAAATTCTACAACAAAGAAAATAAAAGAGATCTCAACACTCTCAATACATAAGAGAACTCGCATCCGAGCTTGTACTTGATAGAAGCTTTAAATAAGCTTTCATACTCGAAGCTCGAGACCTTTGAAGTTTCTTCTTAGGCTATCATTGGGATTCTTTCTATCCTAGAAAGAATCTAGCAGTCACCTTGCTCCGCAAGCGTGATTATCACGGGCTACTGCCAAAAACACGGAAAGGTTCTAGGAAGAACTATAAAACTCCTAACAAGTCGATGCCTGAGGAGAAGGGAGGTTTTTCCCCACTCTAAGGAGTGTCAAAGATGAAGATTGAAGACCGAGGTTCCTGAAGGTGCGTGTTGACCAGACGGAGTAGCTGCTCAACGTTAGAGATCAAGCCTGACCTTGTAATCAATCTATAGTGAATTTTTAGTCATGAGAACTGAAGAGTGGACGTAGAACGATTGTTCTAGCCACTATAAACCCCGTGTTCATTTACTTCTTTCATTTTGTTACGTTGAATATTGTGTGCTTTGAAACTCAACACACCAAGTGTCCAAGTATAATCTGTAATAAATTTAACGAAAGCTCGAGCTTAAACACATTTGATAAATATTTGCTAAGTCATGACCTTAGCAAGATAAGTTGAAGATAATTATTAAAACTCCCGCTGCATATACAAACACTCTGATTGCGGACCAACACTAATTTATCCGACTAACTGACTGACACGAACCAACAACCCAACATGCAACATTTGTACCTCAAAATATGCATGTGACTCATCTAATCATGTTTGTACATGTTAACTAACCCACGGTTAAAGAATCATCAAGTTTGGAATTCGTTTACTTATTAAACGGTCAACTTAGTATTCAAATTGATCATGTTGACTCGAGTAATTAACGATGTTCAAAAACATTTTCAAGTGCATAAACACATGTATAACATGCATTGGTATCAATACTTCAGCTTAAGTATCAAATATATGAAGTATTGGATCGAAAACAATTAAAAATCGACATGAAAAGGAGTAGGGCAATATGTGTCGACCGACTTGGCTCAAGTCAAATGACATGGACTTTGTGTTGACTGTCACCATCTTATGTCGACCAACACAGGTGTGTCGACCGATACCACCCATGTCGATTGACGTGGATGTGCTGCTCAAACATATAGTAGACGCGATACGCACGGGTTCCACCGGCCATCTCCGGTCATTCTGAACTCCTACAACACCACCCAAGCATCTAAACATGATAAGGATCAATCCTAGATGTTATAAACACGAATCCAACGGATCAAACACAAAGACTAGGTGATAAAGAAAGGTGGAAACCCTCACCTTCAACATTGGCAGCGCACGACATTTTCCAGCAAACGGGCGGCGGGGGTGGTGATCTATGGTTACCAAAAATGATCCTAAAGACATAAGAAACACAAATATGTGGTTTGTTTCAAGATACAACAAGGTTTGAATTCGGAAATCACAAAATATTAAAATCTCGTCACCTACCGATGACATCTGTTCAGAGCACAATATCTCCCTCGTTTCTCAACCAAATCGTGCGTGTAGGTATTTTTTGGAAAGCTCTCATTGATTACTTCAATCGGTCTTTTATGATCGAATGCTGATTCTCGGTGGTTTGGTCGGAATCACAAGGAAAGCATAAAGGGTCTGAGGTGGGGTGTTGCGGCTGGGAGAGAGAGGAAGTGAGTTGCCTACTTTCAAATCTCTTCTATTTTCTAAATTTCTTGAGTCTTGCGCCGCAATTCTAAAAAAACAATTGAAGAGGCAAGTGGGTTGGAATGAATAAGGTGCCACATGTCACCTTCCCATTCGTCGGTTCTGGATCCATTGTTTCATGTTATAACTCCAATAATCAACCTTCATTGATTCTTAATTCGACTTACATTCCCAATTTGAAAGATGGACATTATGAAAATAATTCTAAATCACGAGTTCTACTCGTGGGTTCAATTGCATAATTTTTGGAATTATTCTATTTTCGCTCCGGACTTAATAGTTTGAAAATTCATAAAATATTCCACGGACCTCGAAATCTCAATCCAATTGTTCCTAAAAATTTTATAAATAAATATCAAATAAATCCTAGCTTTGTCAAAGAACAGAGCATTCGGGTGCGAGTTGCGATTTTAAACGTATTAAAAATACGCTAGAAATCTTAATTCATCGCGCTCGGATTCCTTTCGTAAAACTCGTCTGCATGGTCATCTAGGGTTCTTGAAAGCGTACCTATAGGTATTTAGTTCTCATAAAATGAATATCCATATCTCGACGGGAGTTAAATTTTGAGTAACTATCAATTTAAAATTGATTGCTAAATGAATTTTTAATAAAATCTCAATTTAAACTTTAATTAACTTAAGTAAATCTTAGGAATATTATATGTCTGACTAATTTACAAAACAAATACTATATATAGTAGATTAGGCCAAAGGTCTTTATTTTATTGGGTAGATAGGTCTATTTCCACCCTATCATAATTCATACATTAAAAATTGATGAAATGTGAAAAACCAAAAAAACAGTAAAAATAATAATAATAATAATAATAATAAGGAAAAGGAAAAGGAGAGGCACAATGAACAGTAATAATGTAATTAAACCGAGGCGGTCGTCCGTGGAAAAAAAGGCAGTCGCTGTCGTACGGAGGAGTGGCCAAACTCTCAAAACCCAGCAGACAAAGAGGCGGGTCAACCAATCCCAGATTGACAGCTAATCCTTAAAAAACCACCTGGTTTCATTGACTAAAGGCAGTTTTCAGGTTTCACAATATCTCACCATTCCACTAGTGTACCCGCTTTATGAGACAGCAAACTTAGCCCCTCCCCACAACACGAATGGCGCAAGTGTTTTTTCACAAAAGAAGAACCCAATTTCCAATTAAACCCAAGAAGATAAGTAAACTCGATCTGCCCACCTCTCCACCTTACGTTCATAACCATTCACCAAGAGAGAAATGACTAAATTAAACTCCTGAATAAAATAATATCCCGCTTCTCAGGGTTTCCATTTTTAGGAGTTTAGAGAGAAGGTATGGGTAGAGGAAAGGTGCAACTGAGGAGGATAGAGAACAAGATCAACAGGCAGGTGACCTTTTCCAAGAGGAGGACTGGCTTGCTGAAGAAAGCTCATGAGATCTCTGTGCTCTGCGATGCACAAGTCGCTCTTATTGTTTTTTCTCACAAGGGCAAGTTGTTTGAGTATTCCACTGACTCTTGGTAACGTAACGCTACTCATTAATTCATCTCTAAATCTAATCCATATATATATAGATCTGGATACGAAATAGGGTTTTCTTCTGCTTCTGCTTCTGCCTAGGTCTTCATCTCATCTTTTCGGATATATATATATTTTCAACCTCAAACTTTGGATCTTGATCTCCATTAGATTTGTAGATTAAGCAAGGTTTAAATAGGTTTTCCTTTTCCTTTCCCTTCTTCAGAAAATACTTCTTCTCTCTCTCTCTCTTCTTTTGTTTATTCATTTAATTAGTAGAGATCAAGAGGTGACGAGTTCTTGAATTTCCTGACAAAGATTATGCAGTATGCTAATTTGGTAATAACGTCAGATGATGTTAATTTGGCATTCAACTCGTGCTAGCTTGCACCCTGCATGAATTAAATATGCAATATTTTTTTTTTTATTAAGGAAAGGGAAAGGGATCTATCTTTCTAACCTTTCATTGGGAGATCCTTACATATTACATCTATTTTTAATATGTATTTGAAGATACAAATTAAATATGTAGGAAATCTCAAAAACTAGTTAAGAAATTGCTTCTTTTTTTTGTTCTCCACAACTAGAAAAATCAAAGGGCTTTTTATTTTGTTGGAATCCAAAAGATTTAAAGCAGATCCTTTGCACTAGCAAAAAACTAGATATAGATTGTACGAGGAAGAAATTAAATAATAAATGTATTTACTTGGGGAAAAGTTTTAATATAAAATAATATAATGTAAGCACCAGTTGTAAGTATATATATCACGTATCATATAATTTCCCACTTTTAGGATAGCTTATCTATTGAATAATTACTAGGTAGCTAAAAGTAACGGTTTTTTTTTTCTTTTACAAATAGAGGAAGGACTATATGTAATAACTACGCTACAGTCTCTACTATTTTTTATTCTTAGTTTTATTTTTGATATTATTCCTGTATATAATTGCATTAATTTTTTCAAACCTATTGTTGAAAGTAAACATGCATGTTTCCTTCAGTTAATTCTCATGTGATGAATTTCCTAATTTTAAATTAGGTCATATTCTAACTTAGAATTTCTTATCATCTAGCTATCTTAAATTAGCAGATGTGGAATGTCTGAGTTGGGGTCGATGTTGTTTTCATTTCATACAAAATATATTTTCTTTCATATTTTATAATGAATTATTTAGTGTTTTAATCAATAAAACACTAGTTTGGGTAAATAGATTAATTGACTTAGGCTCTGATCAAGGATATTGTTGAACTGTGGTTATATAGGAAATCTTTTTTTCTTTTTAAGAAAAATATAACTAATAAAAAATTATTCGGGCTAATTTAGTAAAGTTTGTTTGTTAAACAAGTCAATATTCTTGAGATTCACAATATTTAATTAGTGAAATCCTGAAATTCTGGTTTGTTAAATTAACTTCATAAATTTATATTTTTTATACTTTAAATCATAATAAGTAAAATAATTTTTTGTTTATCTTTAGTTTTTATAAGAAGAGAATGAATTTGAGTAAATATGATATTTTTTTAACAAATCAATAAGTTTTTTAAATTAAAAAAAAATTTGACTATTTAAGCGTGCATGGTTTGAAATTTCAGAAAATTTATTTAGACTGGAGGAAAAACATTTGATAATATAGGTTAGAACTTGATTCGATTATAATTAACTAGTTAAATTTGAGCAAGTCATTATTTGATTTGACTTAATTCAATTACACCTATATACTCATCTATATTATTATCTATTATATATATTAAAAGAGTTCTATAAACTTTCGGCCAAAATTCTAAAAAAAATGCCATAATTATAATCAAAATTATTAATTTATCTCATGGCAATTATTATTAGTTCATTGGAAATTGTTGCTCCACCAATCATATTTTTATATATTAATTCATAACTTTTAAAAAATTATACCAAAATTAAGAAGATTTTAAAATTATAAATATTAATGTGTAAGAAAATATCAAAATTGTGTAATGCACAAATAATGAATTTAATGCAAACCATAATATGTTAACTTTTAGTTATAAATATATTTTTGCTTATTTGTTCATTAGATGCATTATTTATATTTTATTAAATATGTTCTTATTTAGTATTCTTCATATATATTTTTTTGAATATTAAAATATTTTTCTCAATATATGTAAAATGATGAAAATATAATTTAAAAATAATCAAGTTCTATTATAATATGATTTTAAATACATAAAAGTATGTGCATACAATACACGTACAGGTATAAATCTAGTATATACTAAAGGAATTCCATACATTTCTCTCCAAATTTTTTGAAAAATGTGCAATGCCAAATAAATTATATTAAATACATTCATGAATGTCTTATTATTTATTATTTTTTGTGAGATATTTATATTTTCAATTAACAAAGTTATTATTTATTTTGTTCATCCACCCATGTTCCAGATTTAAACAATAACTATAATTTTTTACGCAAATTCAAGTTCTAAATATTGCTAAGTTTAGGATCTATACACTTTCATTAAAAATATGTATTATGGACAATATGGAAGCTTGTGTTTCTTTACATATGAGATAACATAGATTAATTAATATATCTAAACTAAAATATTATAAATTATAATAATTAATATTTGTAAAAGATATCAAAGTTATTTAATTAATATATAACAAATTAAATATATCTACATATGTTATTAATTAAAGTTCACAATATATTATTTTTCAATTGAATTTTTTTTTGTTTGTTTATTCATTTGATAAATACAAATTTTATTTTATAAGTGTATATCCTTATTTAGTATTCTTTTATATAATTTTTAATATTATATAAAACATATATAATATTTAGATTTATTTGGATGAAATATAAATTAAGAAATATTACATTATATTAACATTTAAATATAAAAGTATTAAAAATATTTCGTGTTGGTATAATTCTAATAACTCTTAATAGAACTCCCCCTAAATACATCATTCATCTCAGCCATGTAGCTTGATAGAAATTTAAAAAAATCACATCACCAGTAATAAATTTAGAATATCAAATAAATTACATAACATGTTTTTTAATAACAGAAAAGGAGAAAAAATCGATCCCAAAATCTCTTATTATAATTGTCTTATTTTCTCCATTACATCTCCTATTTGAAACTGATAACTTATAATTGGATCCTTCGTTTGAGTTGCGGTGTTGAAAGCATCTTACTTATGACCAAAAAATCTTGGGTTTGAGTTTTTTTAGATATTTGTGCGTGAGAGTTTAAATTAATATTAAAAATTTTGAAAAAAAAAAAACTTATAATTGGAGTAGGAGGAGTGTTTTTCTCCTTTCTTGTCTTGTGTTTATGATCAGTATATGAAATTACTTGATTGAGTGATTTAATTTTGATGAAAAAAATAAATTGAACAGCATGGACAGTATCCTGGAGAAGTATGAAAGGTACTCGTTCGCTGAAAGACAGTTAATTGCCAATGAGCCAAACTCACCTGTAAGTAAGCGCTATGTACCTCACTCCTCATGCATGCATATGCTCGTCCCAATCTCGTAGCGCAGTGGTTAAGCACTTTGTCTATGATGATGAGTTCGAGCATATTAAGCATTCTACCTCATCTATATATATGTTTGAGTTTTCAGGTTAATTGGAGCCTTGAACACAACAAACTTAAGGCTAGAATTGATCTCTTGCAAAGAAATCATAGGTAATAACTAGGCCATTTTATGCCTTACAACTATGATTTTGTGTTTTTCTGTTACTAACATTCTTGATCAGGCACTACATGGGAGAAGATCTGGAGTCCATGAGCGTGAAAGATCTGCAAAACTTGGAGCATCAGCTCGACACTGCTCTTAAGAACATTCAATCAAAAAAAGTATCATATCTTTATGTGCTGGTTTTTAATTTGCTTATTGCAAGCATTTAGTTTTGTGATCAATAATTAGTCAAATCTCCAATATCTGCAGAATCAGCTCTTGTTTGATTCAATCTCGGAGTTGCAGCGGAAGGTTTGTCAGCAAGAGTTGCATTATGCCTCTTAATTTGAGGGTGTTGATTTCATAAACTTATTTTACTAAATAAGTTCTTGTAAGACAATTTTTAGAGCTGTATAAATCTTTTTATTTGCTATATTAATATTAAATTCTTGGTTTTTCTAAGGAGAAAAAAAAAAAGGGTTATTCACTTTTCTGAAAAGGTTCTCATTTTGTAAGTCAATGGTTCTAGATGCCTACAATTTTATTAGTTGGAAATTGTTGAAAAAAAACGTATCTCAACTCTTCTTCTGTTTCTTCATTTTTTCTTCTAATTGCAGGAGAAGGCTATTCAAGAGCAAAACACCATGCTAGCAAATAAGGTGATCACTCTCTTGTCTCTCTTTCTCTCTCATTGTCATGAATCTTGATATACAAATATGCATATATAGATCAAGGAGAAGGAGAAAGAAATGGGACAGCAGACACAGTGGGAGCCGCAACACCCGAACCCTTACACAGCGGGGCTGCCACCACCACCACAAGCTCAATACTTGATGGCATCCCAACTTCCTAGCTTAAACAATGGGTAACTTTCTCTTTTACATTTGCACTGTCTCGCATGAGCTTTATGTTCTTGGTCTAATTCTTAAAGTGTTGGCGGTGCAGAGGCGGGGCGTACGAGGATGCATCGGAAGCTACGAGGAATCAGCTCGACCTCACTCTTGATTCACTGTATTCTTGCCACCTCGGATGCTTTGCTGCATGAAAACTAGCATGCTTCAACTGTGTGAAAATAAGATGTTGTATTTATGTATGCTGTTATTGTTATTACACTTCGACTGAAAACCATGAGTTGTTCATGCATGTGTATGTATATGTGTGGGGTCAGAATATGCTGTGCAGCTCTTGACTGTAAACAGAGGAAAGAACTCATAAAATTATTGAACATAATTGATCTCTTTGTAATTCATGTAGAATGTATGACACTAGATATTAATATAAGTGAAATGCCAGAAATCCCATCATTATACAAAATATGGAGTGGAGAAAACAAGAAATGATGAAATGGCATCCATCCATGAACTGCTGCTTGAGCCAACCATGTTGTCTTGCCACATCTTCCGGTTCAGCTCGTCTCGTCAAATTGCATCAGCTACATGAAAGAGAAGCTATAGAGTCAGGCACATTGATCACTTTCAAATTCATACACCTTTACAAATAGTTGAGCCTCAGATCAACCACTATGTTGTGTTTTTACATCCTTTTATTGTGTCAACCATCACAAACATTCTTATCCTAGTTGAGAGAAGTTCTTGCTTCAAATATTTTGATGGAGCTTGCATTCATGATCTAAGATGCCAAGCAAACTTTTTCTACTAGAGCTAAGGTCCCAGAACTACTGCTTACTCTGTTGGGGATGTACATAGGCTAACTTACCATCAACAAGTTGAAATTCAGTTATATGTCCGGAGACAGAAGGACGAGAAAAATGGGGTGCGTGTAAAGCAAACAATAATATCTTGACAGCAGAATGTACCTGCTCACAAACTGGACAATTTTCACTCCTCTCCTTCCACTCATAGATACAACTGAGGTGAAAATGATGAGAACACTTTGCCATTATCTTGGGATTTTCCGGGATGTATTCTGTAACGTAACAGTTGAACTTGAAATATGTATGCTTCACAGAATATATGAACTCCCATAAAAAAGAGTTTATATTATACCTTCAAGACATGTTGGGCACTCTTGTTCATCACTAGACAAAGCATATGGAGAGGAAGTAGTAGACTTGTGATCTTCAAATTCACCTTCATTTGGAGTGAGATGTATTCTGTCTACTCGAACATCACTTTGCTCAGTTCCACGACAACTACTAGCAGCTGATACATTGCTGAGTGGTCCAGAATATGCATTCTGATTAGGTGAAGTTATGCTGTATCTTTGTCTTGGCAATATTATATTCACGTGCTGTATAAAGTTTCAACAGAAATGGTACTACATAAGATAGAAGAGATGCACCAAACATCATATCATTATCATATATAGATAGATAGAAGAGAAGGAATCAATATCATTGATTCATCAGATTAACATGTTTGACTAGACTAAGAATCCTCGGATTTAACAATCTTTTGCTTACTTAAACTCATGAGTCCAACCAAACTTGCTCAATTTAAAAAAAAATTCAACATCTGAGTTTCTAGTTGAATCATCATGAAAGAAGCAACAATGACAGAATTTATCATTACATACATTGTTGGTGAACTTATGAAGTAAGCATCCGGGACAGAAACAGCTGTCGGATGTGTCTTGCTCATGATCAGCTACATGAAAGCAACTGCAAATGCCACCCATGATGCAGCTGCATAAATATTTGACTCTGTCAATCTGCTCGACCAATTGCCTCAACCATCAATCGCAATAGAAACACATTCATATTTTACAACTATATATACCGAAAGGGCTGAACTAGTTAGTGATTGAAAACAATAATATCAAACCCAAAACAAAAATACATCTCTTCCTGTAACAAAAAAAGTATAACTCTTGGCAAAAATCAAGAAAAACGGTGGGTTTTTCACCAAAAGGATTTCTTGCAACGGTGATCGTTCAAATGTAGAATGATAGAAAGAAATCAATCCACATAAACATACAGTAGAGGAAAAGGTGGCCGATCTTTTGTACGAGTGAAGTTGCAATTAACTACGCGACCAACTCAAAAAAATCTAGATATATGAAGAAGAAAGAGGAAAGGATATTTCTTGCCGGGGATTTAGCCGATTGTGATGACGAATTCAGAGTATAAGGAGTAATTGTTAAGGTATTAAATTTTGTTTTCGTGTTATAGATATGGCAAATATAATATCAATTATCAATTCAGTTCCACATTTAAGGTTTTATTTGAATGAGTTGAGATTTAAACAAAAAATCTGAAAATAATTGAAATATTATAGCACCAAGTGGTACAGAATAATTTGACGACGAATTACTCCAAAAGATGAAAAACTTATGACACATCGATAATAGTAACTTTTTTAGAAATAAGATCCAAAATTTAATGCTAATAGATTGATGAATAATGTTGGCCTTAAAGAAATATATTGGTCATTAAATTGAAATATATTCACATAAGAACTGAGTGTCAGAATAAATAGTGATTGTTGGTGTTAAAGATTTCATTAGTTGAGCCACATAAATGAAATGAATCTACTATAAATGAGAGAGTTTCCAAAGTTAAAAAAGAATAAGACTGTATAATCGAGGAGAATTTAAAATATTTGATACGTACTACTCATAATAATATAGTACACCATTGAATACCAGATTATTAATAAATAATAACGTGACAATTTGGGCCAACATTAATAGGGTTCTAAGCAACCCGAGTTCTGGTTCCATTTTATTTTTGTCTACACAAATTCTTAAAACTTTTGGCAGCCGAATAAGGAGATGCAAAATAGTTAATAATTATTTTTTTTATGTGTTGTTAATAATCTATATCTATATATAGCTATAAACAAGACCCCTAGCCAAAAAAAATTCCCAAAAAAAGAACATACCGAAACTAGTTACACTATATATTAGGTAACTAAGAACAAATATGGTAAGTAAATAACTAATTAATACTAATTTTATATTAAGTATAAATTATAATGAAAAACTTGAAAGAAGTTTCAATTATTATTTAAGAATAATGTTATTTTCAATATCAAGTATGATTTAATTAATTATATATTTGTTTAACACGATTATTTATTTATAAATTTGGTGTTATATTCAGTATAAACATATATTTTGATGATCAATTAAATAGTTAAAATAATATATAGAGTAGTTTTTAACTAAATTTATAATAAAAATTTATTGAAAAACTTCAAGTCCTGAATTGATAAAATTCCTTTATATTGATACATAAATAAAATGTAAATTAGTATAAAGTATAATCAAATCTATACCTATAGTTATATCTATCTATATATACTTAAAAATAATTCCTACAATTTATATTAATACATAAATAAAATATAAACTTATATGTAATTTTCTTGAATATAATATCTCTAAAAAAATATATTCTGAATATAATATATATATGTGCATATTTGTTTTGATTGATCATTACTATTTTGAGAGACTAAAAAAATTATTTTCACTATAATTTATATGAACATTTTACACGTGTATAAGAAATGTAACGGTTTATACCTTTTAATTTTTAAATTAATCATTAATATTTATGAAAAGTATGTAATGAATGAAATAATATGACAATCATGAAATAAAGTTAATGTAATTACCTATTTTATACAAATAATTAACATAATTTATGAATTCAATTAATTATTTACTATAATATAGTCAAATTAATTAGTATAAATAGCTAGGAACAAATCATTCATGTATTGGTGGGCATTTGAGTCATGTATTGCACATAAGTGAGCAACTCCAATATACCTTCTTTTACAATCTTATTTATATTTTGTATAATATATGTAGTTATTAGTTTGGTTGTAATAGATTTTCATGCTTTTGGTTAAATAGAAGTTTTCTTTACAATTTTCAGATCGCGCAGTCCGAAAAAATGCTAGCAGCAACAAAAATAAAGAGATTTATGTAGTTGTTGCGTCTGCACGTTTCTTAGTCAATGGTGGCACACCCCTTTGTTGTAACTCAGAGGTCGCTCTACCAAATCTCGAATACGACTCTTTCTAAATAAGACCTCTCATTTGTTCATCGCATGATATTTCAAACGATATGGTTACATTTTATATTTGTTTATTTAGAAGTTTAGTATATTTTTATGTAATTGTAAGTGAGTTTTGATTTTATGATATTATGTATGGTAGTCATGAATATTTGTAGTTGATTGTGAGAGTGATAGAGTAGGGGATTTTTTAATGTCTGTAATGCATTGAAAATGTAAATATAATTATTTTTTTATGTTCCTTTTAATTTATTAGATGCAACATTCTAATTTTCTTTAAAAAAATATTGTTCAATTTGATTTTCCATTTACATTTTAATGATTTATTGTATTTCATATTAAACATAAAAATTTATAAATAAATTATAATTAATTTTATTAACAAGTTATAATATTAGACTACAACAAACTTGCAATCAATGAAGTTTGTGTGTAATATTGATATTTACTATAAAACTTCTTCAAGATGGGATTAATAGATTGCAGTGAAATGATTATGGTAAAATAAATTCCAATAATTTAGAAACAAAATGTGTTTTCCAAAAATTAGAGTATATGGTGAATGTTAATGTTCAATTATTAAAATTATAAATCTCTATCTATATCTATAACTATTCCAAGAATAAGGAAATACACTTTTTTTTTTCCGCCCATAAGGAACTTCAAAAAATAACTATTCCAAGAATAAGGAAATATTTCAATCATTCAAATTATTTAAGGTAATATTAATAAAAAATATATATGGTAATTATGTCAATAATGTTAATTATGGTATTGATTATGAGTATAAATAAAAACATAATTAGTGGTTAAAGAGATGTAATATTCTCTTTAGTATAAATATTCTTCAAACTTATAGAAATCCAAAATGCAACTTTAAGTAAAAAAACCCGATGAATTTTGAATTCGGCAGCATAAATCACCACCCAATGGTCATGCCTCTTTGTTGTGGTCTCGCGAATCGCCGATGGTTCAATTGGCTTCAGAAATCAAATGTGAATGGGCATAAAAATGAAGAAAAATGCACATTCAAGAACTGTTTTTTATCCAATCATGATATAATATGTATCATTCCATGTTCCGGTCATGGAATAGATGAATGAATTTGAGGTGCTTTTGCAAAAGAATCATGAAATAGAGATCTATCCATTTTTAATTATTTCTTCACCACATATATTCATTCATGTTTTTAGTTTAATTATTATTTAGTTCATTTGTAATGAGTGAATTTTATATTTTATTTCATTGTATAAATATAAAGTTTTATTTAGATATTTCTTAAAATCATTCCGATTGTAAGGTTTTGTTTTGTTTAAAGAATTAGATTCATGATATATGATTAAAATTGCAAAACTTAAAATATTGTTGATTTACATTTTCATAAGTATTGGAAGGTTTTTTTTTAATATGAACAAATTCGAGAGAGGAGAAATGACAAGTAAATCTTACAAATTCATAAATTACTGTGAACTTTGTCTATATATGCTTTTAAGTAAAATTCCCCACAATAAATAATAAATTAAAAATATATATAAACCCATTTTTACCAACATATTTTAATAACATTTACATGAATTCATACCAAACAATCACCGTAATTATGGGCGTTATTTTAATTATTAGGTCATAACCCAAATATAAATCTAATTATCAGTATACTTTAATAACACAAATATTGCTTTTATAAGTTGGGAGTGATTGCAATATGTAGACTATGCAATTGATTTTTATTCTTGATTGTTAAATATATCATTGAGATATTAATGTTATATTTTATTTATATACTGTTTAATGGATGATTTTAATTTTTAATAATAATACTTTTTTGTTTTTGCAATTGTATGTTTGATTTGAGTTGTAGTTTTTCTATATTGTTTGGCTTTATTCATATCAATAGTAGCAGTTATTTTATATAAATTTATTTTAAATTTTTATTATTTTACTAATTTAGTAATTGTAATTTCACAATTAATTTAATTATGTGAATTTAGACTTATAATGATTGAAATAAATGTAGGCCAAACCAGTATTTTAATTTTCGTATGTAGCCTAAAAATTTGGTTGTGTCAATTTATACAACTATTTAATTATTATTTTAAAAATTTTATGTAGAAAAATCTTTCCTTGAATAAATTGTACATCTATGTCTATAAGCAAATAAGCTCTCATATATTCATTTTTTTCGTTATTTTTTTTTTATTTTAAGTTATGGATTTAATCAATTTTGATTATAAATGTTGCAGGTATATTTAATTTTTTACTATTATCATTTTTATAGTTTGCATTAACTCTACGAGGTTTACGTATCTTCTGCATAGAAAAGACGTGAATTATGTAATCCAAAATATAAAATTAAACGTGACAACCTAATAATATACTAATATTTTAACTATCAAACGAATCTTTCTAAGGACAATGTGATATTATTATTAGGAGCTGCTATTTTAAAAATATAGAAGGAAGAAGAGAAAAAGAGCTAAGGCACAAGAACAAGAATTAGAGAGAATAAAAATGAAAAATAAAGCAATGAGAGAAAGAATAAAAGAATTGGATAACAATGGGAAGAAAACTTAAAAATGAAAAGGAATAAAGAAAACAAACAAAAAAGGAGATATTTTCTTCTTGATAAAGATAAAGTCATGTAATATCCCGTGTAATATTTTGACCATGTATCATTGTTCGGAATCAATAAAGAGAATTTTATTAAATTGAGAACCTTGATGTTTCATATTCGTGATTGGAAAATATTGAAACAATGAACTTGGTATTATTACTTAATTGAAAGGAGTATCATAAGATATGAGAAACTAAATCATGAATTATGAGGATTTAATGAAATTGGGAGTATATGGATGTTATATGAAAATCTAGGTCATATATATATGTTTATGATCATAATACATACCTTATATTATGAGAGAGTATAAATAGGAAAGGAATGTCATAACATAAACTTTTTCAGCTTATGTTGTAACTTAGAGAGAGAGAAAGAGAGCTGCTCCATTTCAGAAAACCCCCCCAAACCCGTCACATTTCCGGCGAGTTTCCGGCCACCATCCGGCAAGCCAATACCATCACTGTATAGCTCTCGTTCCCAGCTTCATTTCAAGTACAAGTGAGCACCGCGAAGTGGAGAGACGGCTGAGATATCCTAGAGAGAAGTTGAGGTGGGTTTTTAATTCAAATTTTGGGATTTATGTTTGAATCTTGTAATGTCGGCCTTGAATCCGTGTTTTGACATTCTAGACGTGTTCCCCGTCGTGTGAAGAGCATTCGGAAGGTCTGAAACGCGAGTTCCACCGCCGGAATCGCCGCCACCGCCGTAAGGAAGAATTTTCCGGTGAGCCTCTTCAACCTCTCGTTTTATGCATTTAAATCTCAGTTTTGAGGGTACCCCGAATATGTAATTGCATGTATGATCGGGGGTGGGGAGAGGAGTTTTCGTCGCAATTGCAGGTTTCCGGCAAAACCCGCGAGGAAGACGACTCCTATCAATCGACAGGAGGCATGTCGATCGACAGGGAGGTCGATTGATGAGGGAATGTCAAACCAATCCTGTTGATCAACAGGATGTATATCGAAGGGGATATATCGAGCACCTCTGTCGATCGACATGAGATGTGTCGATCGACAAGAGTTAGTCAGAGCAGTGCATATCGAGTCAACCCTATCGATCGACAGGAGCCATGTCGATCGACAGGAATAGTCGATATACATTATGTCGACAGAAGCCTATCGACCGAGAAAGGGTGTGTCGACCGACACAGAACCCTGTCGGTCGACACAGAGGCATGAAGAGAAGGGGATAACTTACATTTTATACAGTCTTAATACTTTTAGGTCTCAGTTATTTACGATTCAGTTATTGTTGTCCTAGATCATTCGTTCTGACTTGAGAACCTTAATTAATTGTAGGGAATTGAAAGCGAAGGTCGATCAGCTCATACTAGCAAGAAAGCATCTAGTCTATAAGCCAACTATCAGGTGGGAAACTATTTTTGTAAAAACTCAAAATGCGTGCTTTTATTTTCAAAATGTGTTATAAAATGCTTTGATTTGAAATGAGACTGCTATGCATTATTTTTGTGCTATTATATATGTCCTCTATCGTTTCCCATCGACAAGAGAGTATAATAAATGAGTTTGGAACCAAGTTTTCATAACTGAGCTAGAACTCATTTAGTAGTATGGAGTAGCGACTCCATATGATTGGGATTTTAGAAGATATAAGGGGAATTTGTTATATGTGGGTGTGGAGATTATGAATACGGAGTTTGTGAATGATGAACATTAAACGATCGGGTCTCAAAAAGGATTGCTAAGACTAGTACACTCAGATGACAGTATGTTGAGTGTGTTTACATTCCTAACTGATCATCGTAACTTGGAAGTCAGCCAACTTCCAGTTACAACACCGAAACATATATAATAACATATAAAAAGCACGTGCGTGAAAATAAAATGATTTAGATAACATGGATCTTTTCTACAAAACCCCATGTCTATCTGTGTGAGTTGCATAGCATGTTTCCTAGGGAGTCGGAATAAATATTTGCATGTGTCATTGGCCGGCAAAATCGCGAGAAACGACGAGTTGCATGTGCAGCTCCGGCGAACTTGCAAGAAAGACGACCTGTGTCGATCGACACAGAAGTGTGTCGACCGACACAGGGTTTGGCCGAAGGAAGGAAATCGACCTGGTGTGTCGATCGACACAAGTTGTGTCGATCGACATACGGTCAAGTCGACAGGTGTATCGACTGGGGTGTGTCGACCGATACAAGTGTAGTATCGACCGAGACATGGCCGTGTCGACCAACACATAGCAAGTCGACAAGGCTGTGTCGACCTAGTGCTGTGTCGAGCGACACAGATTCACGTCGGTCGATACAGAGGCTGGGAAAAAGGATACCTTTTATATTTCTTGTCTAATCTTAATTCCTTTCGAGTCCTGTTTGTATGCGATTAAGACGTATTGTCCTAGATATATCGTATTGACTCGAGAACCCTATTTGATTGTAGGAGATTGAAAGCAAGGATTGTTCGAGCTCATTCTAGCTAAAGACATCTAGCCAAAAGCCGAGAACGAGGTGGGAAACTATTTCAGTAAAAATTTAAAATGCGTGTTTTACTTTCAAAACGTGTTACAAAATGCTTGTTTTAACTGAGACTGCTATGCATGTTTTGTGCTATTATATCTGCCCTCTGCTAATTATTATTAACAGAGAGATAATACTAATAAGACAAGAACCATGTATCCTCTGTACATGCGCTACTCTTATTAGCAATAAAAAGGGGTGAAATGGTAGTGACCTTAAACCCTAGAAGGATGTTAACGGGTGAAATGGTAGTGACATTAAACCCGAGAGAAAGATTATGATGGGTGAAACGGTAGTGACCTTAAACCCAGTGGAGAAGTGAATGGAGAAATATAATACGATCGGATCTCGAAGAACAAACCGAGATTAGTGCACTTAGATGATTGTAGGTTGAATGTTAAATCATTCCTTATGAATCATCGTAACTAGGAAGTCGGCCAACTTCCAGTTACAAAACAAAACAGATATAATAACATACCCTAAAGCACAACAAAAATAAAATGTTTTAGATAGCATGGTTCTTTTCAACAAAACCCCATGTCTATATGTGTGAGTTGCATAGCATGTTTCTTACTTAAAGTATGTTTTCGGCATGTTTCTCACTGGGTAAGAAAGTACTCAGCCCTCGCGTTATTTCTAAAACGTGCAGGTTAAGCAGCATGGAGGAGAGTAGCAGGGTGTAAGCAGGCGGAATAAAGTGGTTATATTTGAAGAAATAATAGATCCCGTGACATGTATCTTCATATACATGTCACCATCACGCTACACACACGCTGCTACACTCTCTGAATATTTCCCTTCCCTTTTGAAGTATCTAAACTTTGGAATATGTTTTAACCAACTTGACTCAAAGTACTATTTAAGAATGCTTTTATCTTTTCTTATATTTAAGCCTTCTGCTTATTATTCTTGAATTTTGATTATCAAAACCTGAAACATCAATGTAACGTGGCCCCAAATTGGGAATGTCAGTTGGGGGCGTTACAGAGGTGGTATCAGAGCTGAGTTTTAAAATTTAAAAAAATATATATATTTTAAAGTAAATTGAAACTTCGAGTCTTAAAATGTTTTGGAATATTTGTGGGAAGTGATCGCTCGTTCTTACACCCTACTCCATCCTGCGCTACCTGAGGTATGTTTTGAACTTGTTTAAGTTAAAAGTTTCCCAGCTTGCAATTTCATTAAGATTTGAGTATTTTGAAAACATCACAAATGTTTTGAGAATTATTTGAGAAAGGAAAGTAAAGTTTTTGGGGAAATAAGGAGTTGCAATATTTGATTTAAACTGAGTTGAACTTGACTTATTTTGTGTTGAGCAAGAGTGCTAACACTGAAATTTGTTTCCGTGATTGGAATTGATGTGGAAGGGTTGAGTTGAAAAGTGGTGTTTAGATGCACTTGCATCTATCGCAGTGGACACGGGCCTTGCCACCAGCACCATCCACGGTATTAGATGCACTTGCATCCACGTCACACCTGAGGATACGCTCTATACCGAGTACGCCCGTGGCGGCTTATGCGCAGACCCAGCAGGGATCACAACACGGATCACAGCAGGGATCACAGCATGGGTCATATCAGGGAGGATCGTATGATCCTTACGCGTGGTGTGACTTCGCTACCACCTCAGTTCAGTACCCACCACCGCAGCAGGATCCGACTTTGCTTTATGGGTGTCAGGATATACTTGCACCATCAGTTCAGCAGCCGCAATAGGATCTGGGAGGACCTAGCGGAGTTCAGCCGGTTCGCGATCATGACATGGATGACGGCGATATGTGGCCGAGGCAGACTACTAGCGGGTACGAGGATATGTTCGGGGGTCATGGGATCGCCTATAGCCAGGGGACGTGGCAGGCACCTATTTGCCTATCCAGCGACACGGAGAGCAGTCGTGAGAGGAGGAGGACCGCTCAGGATCGGGGTAAGATGCCGATGGAGAGAGAGGATGATGAGGAGGAGGAGGACCCTTCCGAGGGATCCGACTGAGAGTTGTGTGGAGTTGGCGGACTGATTCGTTCCAGATCTGGACATTTGATTTCTATTGTTGTACTTTATTTATGATTATGTTGTGGATGGAGACTGAGATTTGATTATTGCTGAACTTTATTTTCTTGTACCGGTGACTTGATTTATACCGGATATGTGACATGTGAGACTGTGTGGAGCATTTGATGATTATTGTATGGAACATTTTGAGTTTTGAATGATGATGTTGGTTGTTTACAAGCTTTGAGTGAGTATGGAATGGGAGAAATGACTCCAGGATGTATTGGGTATTATTAATTGAGTGTATTATGAAATTTCTAAATAAGTTTTGTTGTAGAATAGAAATGGATTATATTGATCAAGGTCGAGGAAGAGGCCGAGTCAGGGGAAGAGGTAGAGGCCAGAGAGGCCGAGGTCGTGGAAGAGCTATTCCACAACCTGCATATGATGAACCACTCTGGGAAGAGGATCCCGTGTATCAGGGCCATGATAATATTGAAACCTTGTCTGACGGAGAGAGTGCTGCGGGGCAGCAAGGGAAGAATCCGCCACCTCACAGAATTGTACCAGAAATTCCATCCGTTATGTGGGTGGAGACATTCAGGAAGCAGCACCCACCAACTTTTGACGAAACAGGAGGACCTTCAGCTGCAGAAGATTGGATAAGAGAGCTGGAGAAGATATTCAAGCATATGAGATGCTCGGAGAATGAGAAAATAAACTGCATGTCTTATCAGCTCAAGGGAAAGGCAGATAGGTGGTGGGAAACCTATGCCAAGTCCATTGCTCCAGCACAGAGGGACAACATTAGCTGGGAGGAATTCAAAGAAGCGTTCTTTGAAAAGTACGTTCCGAGGCAGTACCGGAAGGAGAGAGCGGTAGAGTTCTTCTTATTTGAGCAGGGCAAGTTGACCATGGAAGAATATGACACCAAGTTTGGTGAGTTACTGCAGATGGCGCCGCGTCTAGCAGATACACTACAGAAGATGGCAGAGAAGTTCAGAGACGGATTGTGCGAGGAAATTCGCACACAACTGGCAACCATGAAAGGGTTGAGTTACCAGGAGCTATTGGGTCATGCATTGGACATAGAAGCGTCCAAAAATATGAAGAAGATGCCCGCGTGGGGATTGCAGGAGGCGCAGGCTTCAGGCTTGAATCAGAAGAGAAAGTGGGAGGAGCCGCCCAGACAGTTTGTTCAGGGCCAGGGCAACCAGAAACGCCATGACCAGGGTCGGCAACAGAACTTCCAGAGGCAGAATCCTCAGCAAGCTCCGAGGCGTGATCAGAGGGAGATGGGTCAGCAGAATTGCCCACGATGTGGGAAGAGGCATCCAGGAGATTGTCGATGGGGAGAGATCAAATGCTTTAACTGCAATGGCCTAGGACACCTTGCTTATCAGTGTCCCACTCCCCAAACCAGAGAACGAAATCGTCTGAATTTCCAGAGGCCGGCAAACCAACAGTTAAGAGCCAACCGGGGACACCGCCAGCCATGGAGAGGAAATGTTGGCAATAGAGGAGGTGGAAGACAAGGAAATCAGACACCACCTAGGAATCAAGAGGGTAACCCACAGGGCGGAGATGGCCAGCAGAGAAGAGCCCGAGCCTATGTGTTAGACGGGAATCAGGATGATGGTAACCTGGCAGGTATGGGATGCATTAATGATATACATGTTATGGTATTATTTGATACTGGAGCATCGCATACATTCATCTCATCTGCATGTGTTGAGGCACTAGAACTTAAAGTAGAAAAGAACAGTCAGGACTTGAACGTAGCGATACCTTCAGGAGAAACAACTACTTCTACTTTAGTGTGCCGAGACTTGAGAATCAAGATGAACGAGAATGAAATTCCAGTAGCGGAACTGAATGTTTTGGATATACATGACGTAGATGTAATCCTAGGAATGGACTGGCTGTCAGAGAACAAGGCGACGATCTTGTGTCGTGAGAGGAGAGTAATCATTCCTCAGCAAGGGAATGAAGAGACATTTGTACATGGATTCAAGCGGAGGCAGAGAGTACCTGTAATCTCTGCAATTCAAGCAACAAAGTTGTTGCGGAAGACCGGGAACCAAGCATTTTTAGTATATCTGGAAGGAGAAGGGAAGCCTGAATTGACGGTACAAGATGTCTCAATCGTTAGAGAATTTGAGGACGTGTTTCCAAATGAATTATCAGGATTGCCGCCAGATAGGCAAGTAGAGTTCACCATCGATCTAGAACCAGGAGCGGCACCAATTTCTAAAGCGCCGTACCGCATGGCCCCGAAGAAGTTACAAGAACTGAAAGTCCAACTCCAAGAATTGTTGGATATGGGATAAATCAGGCCAAGTGTGTCACCATGGGGTGCACCGGTGCTGTTTGTGAAAAAGAAGGATGGATCGATGCGGATGTGCATTGACTATAGAGAGCTGAACAAGTTGACACTGAAGAACCGATATCCATTACCAAGGATCGATGATCTTTTTGATCACCTCATGGGAGCCAAAGTGTTTTCTAAGATTGATCTTCGATCGGGGTACCACCAGTTGAGGATTCGGAAGGAAGACATTCCGAAGACAGCATTCAGGACTAGATACGGTCACTACGAGTTTGTAGTAATGCTATTCGGACTTACGAATGCTCCTGCAGTGTTCATGGATTTGATGAACCGAGTATTCCATCCGTACTTGGACAATTTCGTCTTGGTATTCATTGACGATATTCTGATATACTCGAAGAGCGAAGCGGAGCATGAACAGCATTTGAGGACAATTTTGCAGACTCTGCGAGACGAGAAGCTGTATGCCAAATTCAGTAAGTGTGAATTTTGATTGAAGGAAGTGACATTCTTGGGTCACATCATTTCGGCAGATGGAATTAAGGTAGATCCAGCCAAGATTCAGACAGTGATGGACTGAAAATCACCAACTACGCCGAACGAGATTCGTAGTTTTCTGGGTTTAGCCGGGTATTACAGAAGATTCATCGAGGGCTTCTCGAAGATTGCAAAGCCGATGACTCAGTTACTACAGAAGAATGTTAAGTTTGAATGGACGCAGGAATGTGAAGAGAGTTTCCAGAAGTTGAAGCAGTTGTTGACAATTGCGCCAGTTCTAGCAGTGCCAGAGCCAGATAAGAATTTCGAAGTATATACTGATGCTTAGAAGAACGGGTTAGGTTGTGTTCTGATGCAAGACGAAAAGGTGATAGCATATGCGTCAAGACAGTTAAGACCGCACGAAGTGAACTATCCAACTCACGACTTAGAGTTAGCAGCCGTAATTCACACGTTAAAGATTTGGAGACACTATCTCTATGGAGTAAAGTGCCATATTCACGGATCACAAGAGTTTGAAGTACTTCTTCGAACAAAAGAATCTGAATATGAGGCAAAGGAGATGGCTAGAACTCGTGAATGATTACGACTTGACAATCAATTATCACCCGGGAAAGGCAAATCCAATAGCAGATGCCTTGATCAGGAAAAGAGAAGCTCAATTAGGTTGTATGCTCACAAGAGAAGGCAGTTTAATCAGAGAATTTGAGAAGTTGAGCTTAGAAGCGATATCACCTTCAGAGAGGAGGAAGTATGATTTGGCAGTATTGACAGTAGTGCCAGATTTGAGGAAGAAAATTTTGGAAGCACAGAAGAAAGACGCAGAGATTGAGAAATTGCGTCAAAAATTGAAAGTCAAACCAGTGGGAGAGTATCGGGAAACAGATGACAGTGCTTTGCTATTCAGAGATTGAATTTTGGTGCCAAACTGTGAAGAATTGAGGGATGAGATTTTAAGTGAGGCACATGATACACCATATACCGCTCACCCAGGAAGTACTAAGATGTACCAAGATCTGAAAACCAAGTATTGGTGGGACGGTATGAAGAAGGATGTAGCCTTATATGTGGAGAAGTGTCTGGTATGTCAGCAAGTCAAGGCATTACATCAACGGCCGTATGGGAAGTTACAACCGTTAGACATCCCTGAGTGGAAGTGGGAGCATATCACCATGGATTTTGTAACGGGACTACCGAGGTCACAGAAAGGAAATACGGTGATATGGGTTGTAGTGGATCGTCTGACGAAGAGTGCACATTTTCTACCGATTAAGGTGAACTATGGGTCAGATAAACTAGCACAGATTTATGTCCGAGAGATAGTTAGACTGCATGGAGTGCCAAAGTCAATCACGTCTGACAGAGATGCAAAGTTTACATCTCGATTTTGGATGAGTTTGCAGCAAGAGTTGGGGACTCGCCTAAACTTTAGCACGGTGTTTCACCCTCAATCGGATGGTCAGTCTGAAAGGACCATTCAAACTCTCGAAGACATGCTAAGAACAGTGGTGTTAGACCGAGGAAGCAGTTGGGAGCCGATTTTGCCTTTGATCGAGTTTGCTTATAACAATAGTTACCAGGGAACAATTGGGATGGCTCGTTATGAGGCATTATATGGGAGGAAATGTCGTTTGCCTCTGTATTGGGACGAAGTAGGAGAGCAAAAGGTTGTCGGACTGGATGCAGTAAGTGAGATGATTGAAATTGTCCGACAAATCAGAGAAAGAATCAGAGAAGCGCAGAGTAGGCAGAATTCTTATGCCGACTCTAAGAGGGCAGAACTATGTTTTGAAATAGGGGACAAGGTGTTCCTAAAAGTTTCACCTTCCAAAGGAATTATACGCTTTGGAGTGAAAGGAAAGCTGAGTGATACGTGCGTAAAATGACCCGTATTTTGATATGTTAACATGTTTGTTTGTGGCTATTTTACTCCCGTATCATATGTTTTTGTCGTATTTTGGTTGTGTTTTCGTGTTTTGTGTGTTTGACTTGTGTAGGATAGGTTTTGGGCATAAACGAGCAATTTTGGTGGAGTTTTGGAGGAAAATCGCACGTGTTTGGAGTTTGGAGAGCTCGAGTCAAAACGTAATTTTCAGCACTTGGCTGTTTTCAGCATGGCAATGGATAGGGCTTCGAGCTAGCTTTCCAACGCAACTGGAATCGGGTCAATCGGAGTTCGGGAGAGGAAGTTATGGCCAAAACCGTGAGATCGCGTAGGACCGGTCGAGCCTGTGCAGGATCGGTCGAGCGAGCGAACAGAGACTTGGCTCGGTCGAGCCATTTCTTGCTCGGCCGAGCCAAGTCGTTTTTTGGTGGTTTTTGGCAGTTTTTGATGGCCCGGGCGAGCCAAACTTTGACCGGGCGATCCGAGGCCCTGTTTACTCATTATAAGAAGGGGAAGAGGCGGTTATTTGAGGACTTTTGTCAAATTTCACATACGTTAGCTAGATTTCTCCCTAGATTCCATTTTTCCATTCCAATTCATCGTAATCCTAGAACATCTAGGAGATTAGTTCATCAATACTTGGAGGAGATTGAAGATTAAAAGTGGTGGATCAAGACAACCAAATCCAATTTGGGGAAGATTTCTTATTTCTACCTTCAATTTGTAATGAAGTTCATTGTATTCCGAATTGTATTTGTACAATTGAAAGGTATGAAGTTCTAAACCGTTTTGGATGTTGAATTGAGGAAGGATGCATGAGAATTTGGCATGAGAATTGTTTGTTTACTTTCCTTTGAGAGTTTGGATTTCACTAGAGCTTGTTCCTTACCTCTTAGGTGTAGGTAATAGCCAACTTAGGAGGTAGTTGACGTGAACACTGCAGCCAACACGCGGGCGGAATCGTCGTGATTAGTGTTAATTCATACGATTTTAGTTCCAACCCCTGTGCGGTGCTAGGTCGTAGGGCGATAATTGACGAACCATTTGGAGTGGTTTAGGGCTAAATAACGTGACTGTTTGCTAGTTCTAGATCATCAACCGGTAGCTCGCCGTGACAAGGGGCTATCGAGTGTAGGGTCGATTGCTCAATCTCCTAGGAATTAAATAATGTTTGCAACAACGATTAGCCAAATTTGATTGTATCTCTACTCAATTCAACATCCTATCTTCCTAGCTTGAGTATTGTGATTGTCTTGGTTTACCATATTGAGAAGGATTGTTC